>APFE031405783.1:80531-127921 GCA_000404065.3 Pinus taeda | reverse complement strand
CAAGTGGAAGAACTTATCCGCTGAAGATTCCACATGAGAGGATGAGAATTTTATGCAGAAGTATCCAAAACTACTCAAAGCGTTGAGGACAACACATTTTTGAAGGAGAGGGGCATGTTGGGTCCCTATAATACTAGTGATTACCCCATTACTATTGTAGTTGTACCCCTTATTAATATTGTTGTGCCCCTATTATCCCCATATTGTTATTACTATGCCCCATAGAATCCTCTATTGTTATTTTTGTGGCTTTATATTATTATTGTTAGGTCGGCTGGGTTATATTGTGACTCCTTAGACTCCTATATATAGAAAGGAGGTTTTATCATTTGTATGATCCAAGAATTGTTCATTTATGTAATGTAAAGGAGGTTTCCCCCTCGAAAAGGCTAAATTATAAGGCGTTGATCTATCTTTTATATCTTTTCTTGAGCTGGTTTCATAACAGGTTCACCTTCACCCAGTCAACATCATGCTCCTCTTCCACAACCACATCATATTTGAAAATGTCAACATTTTGATTGGGTCGACAATGTGAAAGATTATTTCTTTGATCTTCATCCTTGAATTTTGAAAAACACACACATCATTCAAATAGATACTTTAAACATAAGACTCCCGCAAGAGAAAAGATTCACCTTAGGTAGGATACTTCTTGTCCATGGTCTTCAACGACTAAAAAGATATATTGGTCATACCTCAGAGTTCACTCTCGGGTATTGAAACATCTTGTAGTTGAGATTTCTTTATCTTCTCACCTGGTATCTTATAGGGGTGGAATTGATTGTCAATTACCAAATTCAAATATCTATTAAGTGAGCCTGAGCCCCATCCTAAATAAGAGCTAGCTACTAGAGCCTAGAGCCATAGTCAGCCATAATAGGATTCAAAGTTGTAGCCAGAGACGAAGTCATGTTCCATGGGCTTTCTTTTTCTTGTTGGTCTTCCTAAAATGACCATATTTAGAAGACTTCAAATTCCTCTACGTTAGTTCATGGTCATCTATAAAGTAGTATGAGGTAGCACTTCTGCTAGTAGAAGAATTTATCTTCTATCCAAATTTGGAATTGTTCTAGGAACTACTTTGAGCTTTAGTTGTAGAGTTGGTGGTTAGCCTTAAACCACCATCGGTAGAGACCTCGAGCTCTTCCACCTCATCTAGTTTGTGGTCTTACTTAAACCACCATTTTAGAGAGCATGTCCAGGCATTAGTTGTCTTGCATTTTTGCATTTTAGCTTTCTTCTTGGACTCATATACACCCCTTCAGATCAAGGGGGGAGTGTTGGACACCTAATTTGTTAGTGTTGGTTTGGACAAATTTGAATTTTCATTAAACATATTTGTCAATAAAAAAAGTGTCTTGAAGGTATGAAACGAAGGGTTAGACGTATGCATTAATATGTACATATTTGTCAATAAAAAAGTGTCACACATTTATACAATATACTATTTACATTTTGTGAGTTTAACAAGTATTAATCAAAATTTATCTAATAATTTAACCACCACCGGTAGAGACCTCGAGCTCTCCCACCTCATTTAGTTTGTGGTTTTCCTTAAACCACCATTTTAGAGAGCATGTCCAGCCATTAGTTGTCTTGCATTTTTGTATTTCAACTTTCTTCTTGGACTCATATACACCCCTTCATATCAAGGGGGGAGTGTTGGACACCTAATCTGTTAGGTTGGTTTGGACAAATTTGAATTGTCATAGAAGTTCAAGAGTCCTCTTGAAGGTATGAAACGAAGGGTTAGAGGTATGCATTAATATGTACATATTTGTGAATAAAAAAGTGTCACACATTTATCCAATATACTATTTACATTTTGTGAGTTTAACAAATATTAATCAAAATTTATCTAATAATTAAAAATCTAAAAAATCATCAATTAGTATAATGATACTTACAACTTCAATTATACTTAAAATTTAAAATACGTTGAAAAAAGCATATCTTAATTTATAGATAACAATACACCGATAAAAAATTGAACAATAGCCTTTTATGTAATATATCAAAATTGAATTTCACCACCAAAATATAAGATATCATCTTATAAATAAAATTCACTTTATAATTCTAAATATAAAACTTTGAAACTTTGAATCTCAAAAGTTCCCAACGGCTATATTTAAAAAACTAATAATTATCATAACATTTAAAAAATAAAAAAGAAAAAGAAAAAATTTAAGTTACTTATTATTCACCATTTGTTTAAATTCTTTATATAAAAGATTTTAAAAAATTTCATCTCCTAAAATTTAGATAATATAAAATTACTAAATTTCAATAAAATATTAAAAATATCAAATAATATAAAATGATTTTACATAATTTTAACTGACTGAGGAGACTTCTCTCCAAGCTTTGTTAACATAGAAATAAATCGTAAATCAAACTAAATAATTTGTTTATTTAGGTTTCTTAGAACAAAGTTTGGTCACAATGAATATTAACCACAATCATCATCATCACTAAATAATAATTATAATATTTTTATTATAAAAATTTTAATTTTTTCATTTACCTTAAATCAAAACAACACAAATATAATAAGTAACCCTACACATAAAACTTATCTCCTTGAAAATTAAATTTTCTTTTTGTTCCTCTTAGACATTAGCTTCAAGATTGAAAAATTGAAAAATAATCTTTGATTTGTTTCATCGATTTATTATATTTTTATATAATTGTGAATTATTATATATATATATTTTTATAAATCTAAAAATTAAATTTCTCAATAGTCTAGGATGTATAATAATATTTATAATATAAGAATATAAAAATTATTATCCTTTTAAATCAATTAATAAAAAATTATTATCCTTTTAAATCAATTATAATGTCTGAGTATAGCCACTATTAAAGTTTGTCATATTCTGAACCAGCGATATCCCAATAAATGCTTTAAGAGGGCACTTTAATCTACACCGAAAGCATGTGATATCAAAACAAAGTTCATATAATTTATTTTATGACTAATAGTATAAAGTGATGAAATGGCACCTAATATCAGGAGATTTCTCTCAGATGGGAATGAAAGTGCTCCGACAACAAAGCATTTTCTGTCTTTACAATTTCTGAAACCCAAACGGCACCAAGAGAAGGTCAGGGGTGACCCCGAGATCAAGGATATCTCGGATTTTGAAAGGACAGCCAATAAACAATCAAGTCAATCTTTACATTCCATGAACACTCTTCAAGGCTTTTCAATGTTTTATTCTAGTATGAAAAATAATAAAAATAAACCCTCAAACCTCTACGGCCGTTCTGAATTTATAATAGCCAATGCCCACTAGGTATAATAATTTATATCCTAGGCGGGGGCGAGTAATGAAGGACAGTGACGTTGTATTCAACGACTGCATTGCCGGACTTTAGATCGAAAGAATGAGTGCGGGCAAGTGCGTAGCCTTGACCCAACCGAAACAATCCGCTGCCTCCCACGATGGGCATTTCTCTCACTTCATCCAAAACTGCGTTCTTCCCCACCATTGAAAGGGTGCTGCCGTTGTACTTGCCACTCTCGAAAACAAACGTTGTTACCATAAGCAGATGAACTTTCTCTTGGCACGATGAAACGTAGATACCCTGCGCTCTGCCAACCATTTTGGAGGTCGCTTCAGGCCCTTCGGTAAGCCAGTCGTCCATAACCCTAACCATGCCGAACTGAGTAAAGGAAGAGTTGGTTGCGGGAGCAGACGCCACATCCACGGCCGTCACATTTGTACCCACCAGTAAGTCATGGAAATAGAAATGCAGGTGGCTTACCTTCAACAGCCCTAATTTCGGTATTGCCTCTACCTCCGCTATGTTAAGGTAAGCCAACAGCAGTACGATGGTCAATGTAATAGTTGCTGCCGAATAACCCATTTTCGCTCTCTCTCCAAAATAAAATGCCTCAACGCCAAAGAGAAGAGAAGAAATGTGTATGGTGATGAAAGGGTAGCCCCATTTTTATAATGAAGATTGCCGTGATGAACACGATTATTTTGGGGGCCACTGTTGTATTTTGACTGTTAGTTTTCTTGGTTTGCCACGACCTCCTAGCATTTTTGTTGTACTTCTACTGTTATTTTGTCTTGGGTCGACAGGACCTAGCACTTTTGTGGTGGGCACGGAATTTCTTGTTTTAAGGCCACATTTTCTGCCCTATAACGTGAACCGATGGGCTTTTCCATCGCGTGGTAGAATAGATGGAAGACTTCAATTTGTTTTTCCCATTGAAGAAAGATCGCCGACGTAGATTTTGTTTACATGTATGGCATTCTTTGGTCTAAGAACTAGAACCTTTGGAGTGTTACATCTTCCATGGCTGTTGGATACGGACTCCTAAAATAAATACAAATATGTAACGCGTCTCTTACGCAACCTCTTAGTTGCAGGGAACCTGAACTTTTCTAAATTTCTAAATCATTGACTCAAAGGTTTGGCTTTTCGTCACTGATAAAGACATTCAGGAAGTCATTAGGGAAGAATGAGTAACTCCAATGCCCGGGTGTTTGGCATTTCACACAGCAAGTGAATACGTAGTGGAATTGTATTATTATTATTCTTAAACTTAACATATTTTGTGATTAAGAAATATGAGAGTTTTTTCCTAGTTAAAAACATGAGAATTGTTAATTCATTTTAAATTCATTTAGGTAAGGCAAATAATTAGGAGTGAGGGCATTTTTTTACTAAGCACTTTTCATTAATGTAAGAAGCAACTTTTTTGGATGTCATTTTAAATGTTTTTTTAATATCTTAATATGTTCCATTATGGTAGGTTAATTTTAAAGATATTCTTAATACCTCCGTATATGTATAGTTATATTTTAATATTATTTTTAAATATTTTTATTATTATGGATTTTTTTATCATATAAATGTCAATTTATTATAGAAAATTTGGTTTTATTTATATATTATGTATTGTCATATGGAAATTAAATTTTGCAAAAGAAATAGTGTGATATAATCTCACAATTTTCCATTAAATGCAATATTTGTCCTTGCAAATTTTCACACATCTTAAAAGTTATGTGTGTGTTCATGTAGCATAACTTAGTCTAAAATGTGTAATTTTTTAAAAATATATATATGAACATGATCTACATGAAGAGAACTAAGTTTTTCATATTAAAAATTTATTTTTTATGCAAAATTATATTTTTTTGTTACTTTTCGAAGTTGGCAAAGTAATATTCCAATTGCATTTTGGAGACACTTGTGTTCATGTAATATTTTTTTCGGCTCCTTAAATAAAGGAAAAAACCAAGAGTAGCATTTTGAAGAGGACTTGTAAACAAAGATAGTGATATTTTTGAAATTTTTGAAATTTTACTAATTTTTTATTCTACCCCTTTGAAATTGTGCAAAAGAATTATGTTTAAAAGAAATTTGATGAAAAATACCATATGAATTCAAATGTGTCAAACCCATATTTCATTGGATAAAGGATTCTTTCACGAATCCAACATGATTAACTCCGCCACTTAAGGACAAATTCTGCCCTAAATCCACTAGAGTACAAAATGGGGTTGCAGAGAAATTTGAAGAAGGGGTCTCAGAGGCTTTATTGAGTGCTTAAAGTGCTCGATTGAGAGCTTGATTTTGAAATTCAAATAACTTTACTGAGGGTTTAAGAAACCCTCGATTGAGCCCTTAACATGTTTATGAAGGCTTCATCTAGCTTTAAAGCTTGATCTAGCTTTAAGGCTAGATCTAAATTTAAGGCTCTATCGAGCTCGTAGCTCAATCAATCTTTAAGGCTCGATCAAGACACTTATTTTAATTTCATGCGTAGATTATATTGGTGGGAAATTTCAAAAACATGGCTCGATCGAGCTCGAAGATAACATTGGGTTACATCGTTTAAGTGCTCAAACAATTCGATCGAGGGCTAAAATATTTCTCGATCGAGAGTTTAAAATGGTTCAATCAAGTTGTTCTTTTTCACTCGAAACTCACCCTCTCTAGCCAAAAAGTGTAACCCATATTCATGTGCTCCCCCTTTCACAAATATAATTGTTATCAAATTATATAAATATTATTTTAAAACTTTGTTAATGATATTTTTATTTTTGAAGGAGTTTGGAGTGGAAAGAACTTAATTAATTTATAATATTTTTTTTGAAAGTTTGTAGTTATATCTCAAACTACAAACTAATTTGTTTCCTTTATCTAGTATAGACAACATAGAAGACCTCTATCATAATTTTACTACAACCCTCTCATATTTTATTAACAAGTTCTCAATTGAAGTTTCAAATAATAAAAGAAATAGCAAAACCAACCCATGGTATGACAAAGATTGTAAAAGTGCGAGGAAAGCAATTAAGGAAGTTGTTGATGAATCTCTTAAAATGGGCAAGATAAAAATATACAAATCTCTAACTAAAAGGAAAAAGAGGTAGTACATTTGTAAAGACAAGAGAATCTTTTACACCTCTCTAAGGTAGCTCCTAAGAAATTTTGGAGGCAGATTCTGACTAGGAAAACTAAATATAACAATAAAATTGCTTTACACGATTGGAATTCCTATATTAAAAAGCTTTATGAATCTCCAAATGTCATGGATAACTTGGAAACCCTACTCACAAAAAAAGAAGTTTCCTCATTAGAAGACATTGATTTTGGGGTTAAACGCCTAGCAAATGGGAAAGCTAAGGACATCAAAGGTTACCAGGCAGAAATCTTAAAAATTGGAGGTCCTTTCCTCATCCCCCACATCCACAAGCTTTTCAATCAAGAAATCAAGCAAGGGTTCCCTAAACCATGGACTGCGAGCCTCATTATCCCTATTTTTAAAAGTGGGGAGAAAAATAACCCTCTAATTATCGGACCATTATGAATTACCCTCTCTTAGCCAAGCTATATGGTACTATTTTGGAAAAGAAGTTGAGCATATGGCTTGAAAGTGAAGGTAAGTGGGCTAAAGTCCAAGTGGGTTTTAGAATGCATCACTCAACAATAGGCCACCTTGTTACACTCAGGATCATTGTGGAGGAATGTCATAATGATAAATTTAATCTCCTTTGTTGCTTTCTGGACTTTAGAAAGGCTTTTGATACGGTTCCTAGAAATAACCTTTGGAATATATTAGAAGAGCTAAAGGCTCCTTTCGAGTTGAGCGCTGTCGCTATAACATTATACGAGAATGTAATTGCCAAGTTAAAAAGTAATGAGGGGTGGTCGAAATATATTAAATGTAATATTGGAGTTAAATAAGTTTGCCCCCTCTCCCCTACCCTATTTGGCATTTACATCGATAAGATTGAAGGGCATTTAGAGGAAGCAGGTTGTGCTGGCACGATCTTAGTTGGGATAGTCATCATCCTTCTCCTCTATGTTGACGATATTGTTCTTCTTGCAAGGTGCCCATATGATCTTGATAAGAAAATTAGGCTTCTTAAGGATTTTTTCTCTACCATGGGTATGACTATTAACACTAAAAAAACAAAAGTTATGATTATCAAATCCAAGAAGGACACTTATGCTAATTTTATATATGACAATAATAACTTGGAGGAACTGTATTCTTACAAGTACTTAGGAATTGATATTCATCACAAGTGCAAATGGAACTATAGCATTGAGAAAAGCATTAATGGGGGGTGGAAATCTTATTTTGGTCTTGAAAATAATTTTAAAACGACAAACCTTGTAATGTGGGATAAAAAGAAGTTCCTCTTTGAAACTTTGGTCACTCTTGTTATCTTATATGGATGTGAGGTCTGGGGTTGCAGCATCTCTAGAGAATCATGGAGAAAGATTGAGAAAATCCAGAAGCATTTTATAACGTATAACCTAAAAATTAAAAGCAATACACCCTATCATATTCTCCTTATAGTAGTAGGTCTTTCCCCTATCGAGAGCCTAGCTATGACTAGGCTTCTATTGTACAAGCACAAACTCAATATCATAGGAGATCATAGATTTCCTATGCCAGCATTAAATTCCAGCGAAAACCACTTAAGGCTCAAGTGGGGATGGTATAAAGACACGAGGGCCTGGTTAAACCTTTGGGAGATCAACGAGAATGATGCATTGGAAAACATTAATAACACTAAAAGTATTGTTACTGCTAAGTTCAAAAAAAAAATGTGGTGTGAGAAAGATTTAGCAGCTAAAAGAAAATTAAGTTATTATAAGAAGGTCATCAACCCCACCCTAAAAGATCAAAAGTAAATCTATGTTTTAACTATCTCAAAGAAGAAAATTAATATAGCGAATATTAGAACGAACTCTCATGAGCTCCATAGTGAAACAGGTCATTGGGTAGTTCCTAAAACACCATGGATGGAAAGGATCTGCCATCTCTATAAGAATAGGAACATCGAGGATGAAAACCACTTCCTCTTAGAGTGCCCCGCGTACAACCACATTAGATCTCAATTTCATAATCTTTGTCGCAATACGGACCTTCCTAGCCTTTTACGATGTCAAAATTATACTGAGCTCGGGAGGCTCCTCTCCAAGCTTTTTGAGCTTAGGAATAATATTATTAAATCAAACTAAATAATTTGTTTCTTTAGGTCTGATAGACCAAATTTTGGTCTCACTGGACGTTAACCATCATCATCATCCTCATCATCATCATCATGAAAATGTAGACAATGATAAAGAGTTTGGATTTCCCATGATTAATTTGTGATAAAAGTTTTGACAATAAGTGAGAGGATTTCAAATATATAAAATTATAGTTTATGATTAAAGAATTTGTATAAATTATTTTTTTTATTAAAAAAAATATATTTATCATTATATTTAGAATTTATAAATACCTTTTGTTTTTATTTTTTTTAATTAAAATATTTTATATTTTTTTTAAATAAAAATTACTATAAAAATTCCTTGTAGATTCAAACTACTAATTGTAATTTACTAAAACAATAGACTTGAATCTACTCTACCAACTTTGGAAACAATTAACAATCATGAAATCATGAAGCATACAAGAGAAAGAATTCAATCAACACATTACACAATGATTTCCTGGGAAAAGCCACAACTAAAAGCCCCTGCTATCTGGATATTGCATTAGTCAGAAAATATGAGAATATTACAACACCTTTCTCAATCCCGAGCAACCTCTACACTATCTTTTTCTATCTCACTTCTTCATAGACAATCTTAGGCCAATACTTAACCAATTTTCTGCTTTCCCAAGCCCTTATTTCCTTGCATTATTCAATGAAGAATTGGGCCCCTATTTAATAGGAATTTTCCTCCATTGGATTACATAGTTCCTTTAGGCTCTTCCTCTAACTGCGTGCACCGCCTGTACAATGTTGATTATTATGCAAATGATAGAACATTTCCCTTGAACTCCATTCCCAACTGGGTAACTCTCAGATCTGATATGCATGAGTTATTTATGAATGAATCATCAGTTAATTGGTTGAACACATGAAGCAACACCCCACTCTCTGACCTCCTACTAGTTCCTCCATAAGTTGGAACTACTTTAATTGACTTTAACTTAGTTAAACTGAACTAATTAATTACAACTGAAAATAAACTCAACCAGGGCTCCTATAAAGTAGGAAACACTATACATGACTCAAGTTAGACCCTCAAATCGAACTAATTGAACCAACTAAGTCAAATTAACTTAATTAACTCATACAAGTTTTCTTGTGATGTGGAATTATAATTTTTCTCCTAATTTAATTCAAGGGATAATTAAATAAGGATTTTCTTGTTGCATTTTCAACACACCCTCTCAACAAGAAATAGATTCACATCTATCCTGATCCAACACATTTGGAATGTACTCCATGCAACACTTCTCACTATTTTTGTGCTATTGCAACACTTGCAACTGAAAATCATTCAAAAATAAATAAAAAATAATCATTGAATCAATCTGCAACTATCTACTCGAAAAAATTGTGTTGTTGTTGACTCTGCTACTGGGCCTCATTATCTGTTGTCAACACTGATCTGCACTCCTCAATATCTAATTAATATTGATCCTCCTGTTACTAAATACTTGTGGGCCCCCATATCAAAGTAACGATACATTAGACAAAAAAACTCAATGGACCCTGCCCAAATTTCTGACACTCTTGGGACTGTTGCTTCATATCGCCCCACCTCACACCTGGAGGTATTGTTGCATGTCTCCATGTGCCCACTTGGTTCAAAATTTCCCCCAACTAGAGGTCTCTGCTTGAGCGGATGTCTCAACTCAGCCTCCTCTCTGCTTCTCCAATTGCGGCTACTCAACTTGTTGAGGATGCTTCTGAGGTTGCATGTTGAGAGGTAATCCATGCTCCCTGTCAAACACCAAGTCTCTAACCTTTGCCTTATTTCTTAAGGCTTTGCATGCATCTTATACCTCAAGTGCATACAAGTTCTTGACTCACACACCAATCTATTTCACCTGTTCCATGGTGATGTGTCTAAGAAAACCTTTCCTTTGCTAAATATCACAGTGTAGCCATCTTCCGATATCGCGAAGTAACAAGATTCTTCTTTAGACTCGGTACATACATCACATCCTTGAGTCTGAGAGGGGAGCGAGACTCCCTCTGAACATTAATGGTACCAATGTTGGTCACGTTATGCCTTCTTTCATCTCCAAACTCAATGTTATGCTTAAGGTCTTTCTCCTCCAATTCACTGAAGAGATCTTTATTACCCGTCATATCGAACAAGGCACCGATGTCAAGATACTACATGCGTCCCATTAATGTGCTTTCCATGCATGCAATGAGAGTAAAATCAAGGTTGAATTGTGAAATTAGAGCTTCACCTTCTACTGCAACTACAGGATCCTTCTTGCTTTCCTTCTTCTGTGGACATTTCGTGGCATAGTGCCTGAATTCATGACAGTGAAAGAACTTGATGTTGGACAAGTCTTTCTTCTTTCCCTCCTCGCCTTGGGACTTCTTTCCCTTAGCTTTCTTTCATTTGTTGACTAATGCAAACTCCTCTTCCACTTCTTTGGATGAGGTCCAATCTCGGTTGTCCTGCATTATCTCTTCTTACACCAATTTGGACCACAAACACTCCCAAGTTTTGTAGATGCTCCCTCCCATTTACTAAATCCTGGTAGTTGTGCCAGCTCTTGGGAAGGCCTAGGAGTGCTAATCTTACCAAATCATCTTCAACAACTATAATACTAATGCTCCCAAGCTCATCCCGACATTGGGTGAACCTACTCAAGTACTATGCTGTCACATACCTCCGTGACCTAATATTAACAACCACCTACTATGCACCCATCACTAAATTTAACTTTGATTAAATTTATATTCAGTAGTTGTCACATGCATAAGTATTCAATCATCTTATAAACAAAAATAAACATGAATTCATACTCATATGCTTAAAGATTTGACAACATAAAGATTAAGGAGGCAACTTACAAAACATCCCATGCAATTGAATCAACCAGATTAGCTGAAATATTGTCACTTGGAAAAGCGAGCACTGCCACCCAACCCAGAACTGACTTCCTGCAATTCACTCCCGATTCGAGAGTTCTTGCCATGGTTCAACTCCTCTTGTTTATATTTTCAATGGGTATTTAATACCCTCTTTCATGATATGGTTGCCTTTAGCGATGTCCCTCTTTCGTGGATCCTTTTATCCACTTTCCCACGCCTTTCTCATAAACGTTTTCCTTTATCTCCTGCATGGCTTTTCCCATAAAAGATTGTCTTCCTCTCCTGCAAGGCTTTTATGTCTTTCCCATAAAAGCTCGTCTTTCTCTCCTGTAAGGATTTTATGTTTTTCTTAAAATTAACATCTTTCTCCAGCTAAGTAACTTAATGGATATTTATCTCCCATTCCATTAGGCTTATCTAGAATTTGATGTAGAATTATTATCATGAAAGAATTACCCATTTCCATTAACCAATGAGATTTCATTTGGCAAGAATCTCATCTCTTGGTGTCTCGTTTTCCAATCGCTTAAATTATATTTATTTATTTAATAATAAAGTATTTACATTCATTGTTACACCTGAGACCTAATTTTTATGTTACAACTAAGTGTTAACTTAGGTATGACATGATAGAAACATGGAGTTACATACAACGGAGGTGTGTTACATACTTCCCCCCTTAAATTTACACCATCCTTGGTGTATTAATGCATCTTACAATTTATTTCCTCATTCATAGGTAGTTGTTTCTAAAATTACAGGTTCCCATAGCATTGCCACCTGAATCAGATCTTCCGATATATAGGTTACAAAGGAGTTATACTAGCAAATCTCCCTCAATTGCTTCCTATAACATTTGTTTCAATCAATTTTATGAGAAACTTTAGATGCCTTAACAAAAACTCAATTTTTTTTACCATAGTTAATGTCATAACTTAATATAATAATACTACTATTTGAGTAACTATCGGTTAATGTTGCCTTCCATTTAACTATGATTCCTCATTTTCATTGTATTTAAATAATAGGAAGAAATGCATATTCTTCCAATGCATTTGTGTTCTTTCTGAACACTTGCTTCTTGCAGTCTCCCTGCATTAGTCACAACAAGTCGAACCAGCACATTTGACCAATCAACATGCATAAAAAACCACATCATTTTAGCTCAAAACATAACCATCAAAATCATAAATCTCATGTAACCATCATAAACCCAATCATAGATCACATGTAATCATCATAGACCAAAATCATAACTTACATGCATACTAAACTAAAATAAAACATTGATATCTATCCTTTAGTCACTCCTTAACTTCCACTTATGTCTTTATTTTGCATGCACTCCGAATTAGTTTTCACACTAGGAAATCACTAAGTGCCTTCTCCTCAACCATGTGTACATACACATAGTGTGCATCACACACATACAACTATACATTTCATATAACATCATGCAATACATGCATCCACACCAGTACCATATGTACCACATGTACACAATACCATTTGTACCATGTGTACACAATACAAAATGTCCATGGCATCCCATGCATGACATGTACATTATCCACATGTTTTCAAAACATGTTACTATAATTAACATAACATAGAGTCAACACCAAAAATTCCTTTATTTATTCACACTAACTGTATGCAAGTCCAATCAAACCATGCTCAGTTTGTCGATTGGAGAATAAGGAATTCATGGATCTGTTCAACTTCTGCAAAGAGAGCATAATTGAATACTTTTATGTCAAAGTATTCAAGTTATTTTATTTATCTAATCCTTTTCATGTATCTTGTGGTTGCAGGAAAATTTCAGCCAAATGATAACATAGAGATAATCATGCATAATACAACTTTACAATACAAAGAACTTTAAGTTTTGGGATTGAATATGTCACTAGACAAGGTTTCAATAACAACGGATTATGACCTCCGCCCAATCATAAAGCAAGCTATTGACTATAATAGTTAGTCTAGTATGGACTTCAATGTTATATTTGAATTTTAATAACAATCTTATTATTGACCTTAGCCAAGAAAATAATTGTTTGGAACTCAAAAGTACACCACACATAATTTAGGTATGCCAAATGATTTCATGCTTTCTCTTTTTACCACTATTCCCAACACCTTGTTTCCCATGAATAATTCAGTGTATATCCAAAACCATTCTAACAATCAGTATGCGTACACCTCCTATACATGAGTCATAAGTGAAGGTTACAATGTTCTCAATTTCACACCCTCTAAGTTTTTAGGCACTATGTGTACCAGGGTGTGAACCTAGGTCATTTAACGGTTGATACCCCACCTTAACACTAGATCATGACCTGGTAGAATATAATTCATTTCTTGGAATGAAAATTCCTTAAACTAAATTCCATAGTAGTTTATGCAATAATTTTTATGTTATCATATTCAAAACTAGACAACATTATCAATGAAATCTGACAGGTAGACTTCTCCAAGATTGCTTGGTAGGAAAATAGTGGTATAAAATAAGCATCCAAGATTGTACGATTAATTTGAATAGATTGCTAGATCATTTTATTGAATTCCATTATCTTACAACAATCTCGATTAGCAGTACCATTTATCCATCTGGTATGGTTGAAGCATCTTATTAATTTAGCAATGTGTTATTGCATGGTTTATTATCCTCTCTCTTCATCACCTAGAACCTTTTATATGTCCCCCTTACTTGATGCATGCATTATTTTACTACTAGCATAAAATCCTTATACCATCATAAGTTGTATTAATGCAAAGCCTTTTGTTTTACCAACAAATTGTTAATTAATTCGGACAATCATGTTCTGAATCTCGTATACAATTCTTGTTAGTCACTAGGCTTCTCTGAATTGATCTATTTCTACTTCAAATGCATTCATCACTACCATATCTAATATGTTTGTCATTTATGTTCTCATAAAGCATGTTTACTATGTTTATATATAGTAGAAGAAGGAAGATCATTTTAATCATATCAATTTCCACAAGAAGTACATTCGTAAGATCTACAATCATTTTACTCGAAGCATCTTTTCCTTGCTGCAAATTTTGAAAGGTCCCTACTTGTGAGAAACCCATCTATATTTGGATTTATATGCACCTCCAGGTTGTGGAGTTTGAGGTTGCATACTTTGAGTTGCAATAATTGGCACATTAGAATTTTAGTGAACTTGAGAATGTGCCCTTGAGCTTGTATTTACTATTGTCTTACTGTTATTAATCGAGAGGCACTAGGAGCTGATTTTATGCTACCAATAAGTATTTACACTAGATGTCCTTTTGGGTGTTAGTCCCATTGACCTTCTTATTAGATTCATAGATTATCAAGGTATTATGTCTTCTTCAACATGCTTACAGTGAGTTGTATTGCAGTTGTCCACATTCTTCACAACGTGACCCTAGTTTAGTCTAGATTGGAAATATACTTTGTGCCTCTTTCATATCTTAGTTACAATTATTGGGATATTTCTTTATTCAAAAAGAAAATTGTAGGTTCCAACTTATTAAATATGCATGTTGTTGTTGAATATCAAAATAATGACCTGATACAATTTATTTCCCTTCAATCTGGAGCATTTTCCCAATAAGGTGAATTAAATGGTTCAACCAATAGCAAAACCATATCCAAAAATGGACTACACCATTACATGTAGATGCACCAATTAACACAAAAAATATTAAATTAAAAGACAATTTTAAATAAAAATACATAGTCTCATACTACGTACAGAGACATGTCTTTCATGAGCTTAACGATATGTCATGGGAACTTCATGAATAGATACAATTAGACAAAACCTTCAGAATTTATTCTAGGATGGAACCCAATTAATTAACCATAAATTTTTGCTAATGTCATGAACTTCTTTCCTGTGATTTATATAGATTCCATCTATATAATTTTATTTTTCACTTTTTCCTCATGTTGGCCATGATCTATGGAAAGAGCACTTGTCATTTTATCTATTCTTGTTTTCTAGTTACCTCATAAGGGTTCAACATTTCTTCCCTTAAGATATGTTATAAGCATAAACTTAGTTCTATTAAGCTATGTCCTTGAATAGACTATGCATAGCAATTGTGCAACTCATAATTTAATTTTAATATGCGAAAGTAATGTGATGACAATATGGAAGAAGAGACCTATTGGCCTGTAGTTGAACATAGGATTCAAACTTCCTTTTATCCACCATTAATTCTTTCAACCCTTACATTCATATTTACAAGTCATGATGACCACGCCACTAAAATCCATCATCTAGTTTTTGATACAATAACCATACTTTAAAAATTACTTATTCCCCACCATTGTTTATTCATAACTTTCATTGCATAATATATAAGTTATTCTTCCTAAAGTTGGTTATACGCTTTACTCCTCTTATGTCGCGAGATTTAGTGTTTGAGCCTTCTCTTACCTCAATTTCAATGATATATATTCTTCTTATGTATGTACTACATGTTATCTAATTGGATATCTCATTATCACAGTGGGTATAACATCCCATTTAATTGCATGTAATTCCTAACCCTCAATAAGTAGCACAATAAAATAGCAACCAATTTATGGTTGACCATTTCTTACTTATTGAAATTAATCAACATTTTATCTGTAGTTATTTCTTTGCATTACTCTCTCCTCCCCACAATGCCACTATAGCTATCGACCATGGTGTATGAAATACACTACTTAGGATTGAGAAATTTAATATAAAGTGCAAATATTAAATCCAACCTTGCTACTATGGAGTGCATATAAAGAGTAAGCTCTTAGAATGTTGCCATAGGTGGCATATATTTATTAAAAAAAAACAGGTAATGCAAAACCATAACTCTGAAAATTTGACTTGTAATATTTGTGTTACGGGGAGTGAAATTATTGCCGTGATTCTTATTTCATTAAAAGCGGTACATCAATCGTTTAGTAGTGATGCCATCCAGATCATTTATATCCAAATATTAAGTGGAGGATTTGCGTGGAAGCTTTTCACCATGAAGTTGGCATGCCATCCTAGTTACCATAAGACGTTTAAAATTTTCTTTGAACAACTAAAAAGTGTTAAATGCTTGGTGAGCATACTCCAAAATTTTGAGCCAAGTCAAGGCAGCAAGTCAACCTCGAAACTTGTTGCGCAAATTGTTGACTAGTCCAGATTTTAAGTCATGTTGCCCTCCTATGCATGCACTATCACAGTTGATCAAGCCTTTGCAAATATAAATATTCACAGGGAACTATTCTCAATGAAAATTGCTGGGCTCAAAATCAAGGCTCCAAATCCTCATTATATGTAAATCCACGAACACATTGTCCTAAAAATTAAATTATTTGACTTCACACATGGAGTTAACATGTAATAATAGTTGAGTTCGATTTCTATATATTTAGTGTTATTTCATTTTAATTTCATGAAGTTGAGATGCAATAATAAACAAGAGGTGTTGCGCAGTAGCTAGTCCCTGTCGTAAGCTGGAGGAATGGGGGAACTAGAGTGCTTTGTGGGATAAACTATGATTGTGTTTTATTGGGTGAACTGTAATTCCAATTTCAATGGGCTCAATTGATGGTCTGCAGATGTGTCAATACAAACAAGAAAACTTGTAAAATTAGACGCTGCCATTGAGATAGACTATTGCACTACTCTAGCTTGCAAAACTAGAGATGTGAGTACAAAAACCCTTGCAAGAGCTGTTTTCCAACTCTAAGAAGAAACTAGAAAGAACAATGTAGATGAGAGGCTAGAATTAGCATTAAAACCCCTGCAAGCTTTATTTCCGTCTAGAATAAGGAATGTATATTATTTTGCTTGTTTCAATAGTGGACCTTCATTTGATCTAAAACCCTTTCCAGAAATGTCATAAATCTCCAGGGTAATTTTGTTCTATTTTTTTATGGTACAATTTGAAGGCAACCACTTCCACTCGTACTTATGTGGGAATTGCAGGGGAATTGATCCCGAATACTACAGAAAAACAAGCATGGATATATCACAACATATTTAAAGGTATTGAATGGGAGGCTTAGAGTCCCAACATAGATCTTCCATAGTTCCCCATATATTCCTCGTAGAGGAAGGGACTTACACTGATCATGGGAACTGAAATTAAATACTGATTAGAATAATAAAGTTTTGCATTCAGATTCTTTGAAATTTTTTTAACTTCATATGTTGATGTGGCACTAAGATTTAGATGAGTGGCTATTCTTTTGTCTTGGCATGCTGTCCACCATTGCAGATAAAGTTAATTTTGGAATATTTCTAAGCTGTGCAATTGATATGTGATAAGCTCTTTAGTAAATAGTTGGCCTGCAAATTAGGAAGATGCCAAGGTTTATTTTTGGATTTGTGTTGTTTTTTTAAAATATGCAGCTATAGTTTAAGATGTTCCTCACTCGACATGCGCACGTAGGTTTGAGAAATAGTTCAGTGTCAAACCTCACTGTCAGGGTATGCTTCAACTCCGAGAAAGTAACCTAGTTAAGAAGATGTTGTGCTTCACTGAAATTTTGTTGGATTTCTAAATGGGTCATGTTCCAAAGAATAAACGTGATAAATAATGTAAAATATTCCATGTACATATTATAAAGTTTAACAAATTATCATAAAATTTCTAGAATATTGTACTGATTGATGCACATTTCCATTGAGAGAAAAGGAAGTTACATTGCATGATCACCGCTTGTTACATTGCATGGTCACTGCTTGTTCCCATTGAGATTACAATCTTTTGATGAGTACTCTAACCACAAAGAATAGAGCTGCTTCAATTTTGATCTGCTTAGCGCAAGTTGTAGTGAAATTTGCTCCTTTTAAACTTAATGGAAAACAATGTATAGGGCCAAACAACGAGTTCTAGTAATACTTATACAACATGGAATTACGAGCACAGGCTTAACCATTCACCTGGTCATGAATAATCTAACAATGGTTGAAGGCTTTGATTCTTGTTCTGGTACTATACTACATAAGGTGAAGGAGCCAAGAGAAACATTGAACTTCTTGAGTGTCATGTTGTTCCCGTAGGTAATGGAACCAATGCTTGAACAACTGGGGTTTTTTGTAAATGACCCTACGTAGTGGAGAGTAGTTAGGGTAGCTGCCATGATACTAAGGTAGTTGCCATGATACTAACACTAAAGTAGATTATTTCTCTTCCACAACGTAATTAATACTACCAGGGATTAATGAAGACTTGGCCATGGTTAAATTCGCTCCTTTTAAATTTAATGGAAAACAATGTATAGGGCCGAACAACTTGAAATTTTAATTTGTGTAGTTAATATGAACATTTCTAGTTCAATAAGCGAGCACCTCACAGCAAGGAGCAATATGAAGCGGTACGAAATAAAGCAACAGATGAGAAAGCAGCTTAAAAAGGTGTACTATACGGGGGCTTGGGGGTATTTTCAAACTATTGGTAAGTAAATAAGTTAAGGGATGTATTTCAATACCTAGGTAAGAGTGTCTAACTTAGGTCTGTAGGAAGGTTCTGTCAGTAAGAATGAAGACATACATCATTGCTAGAATATGCCTACTTGCTTTTTTTATGCCGAAACCTTTCTTCTTTAGTTCTTTGAATCCGCATCCCTAGCATTATCGATGAGAAGAGGGATCTTCATTATTACTGTGTAATGCGTGACATTGGTTTCTTATAGCAGCCACCATGGTCATCCATCCAGGTTGTATACCTCTCGCATGTGCGTCAAGTACTAAAGCTAAGAGCATACCTGTTCGATAGCCCGTAGCACCCATGGATAGTTCCCAGTCCAACCAAGGCCAGATCTGAAGGATCCTTGAACTCGAGCTAGGGAAGTAAAGGACAAATACTCCAGGTATGAACCTATGACGCATATGTATGATATTATCATCAATTCAGCAAGCGGGTGGGTTGGATGCTCACTAGAGAGAGGACTGCAACATTCATTGCCTTTTGTAATCCCCTGGACCATTGCCTGTTCTCATTGCTTATAGCCAATTATCATTTACCCTTTTCTCATTGCCTTAAGTATAGTGACACTCATAGACAATAGTCAGTGAGCTGGAAGGGCAGTTGATAGTCAATCATCACCAATGCTCATTACCATTGCCGAAAGTTAATAATCAGGTAATATTCTGCATGTAAGAGCTTGCAAAAGCAAAGTGATTAATAATTTGATAATATTCTGCATGTACTAACTTCCAAAAGCACCATGTTAATCATTGAAAGAATGCATTTTTACCTTATTTAACAATGATAATTTTCTTTTTTATTCAGACAAAAGGCTACAACCACAAAATAGGCTTTGTTTGAGGGTCACCACACATTCTTTTCTTTACACAGGTATGTTTTTTATAGTGAATCTAATTATATACTTCAGATTCAACATTAATAGGGTAGGTAGAGTTGAAGTACGCTTAAAACACCTTACCTTTTCTTTTGCTGAAAGGTTGAGTGTTTGAGTTCCCTTTTGAATATCTGCCTCTATCTGCCTCTATATACTGGCATCTATGGCCTCTGTTCTCTGTGATGACTTCTTCGACTGTTGTCAGGAGGATATGCAGGATATTTAATGACCTCTAGTCTCTATGATGACTTCTTTGACTATTTTCAGGAGGATATGGAGGATAAGTAACAAGAAATTTATCTACTTCTAGATAGCTCCACACCCCTGTCGAGGTTTCAGAGCGGGTAGATCGACACCCCTGCCGATGTTTTGGAGCGTGCATGATTTGAGAAGCTCGTGCGCTAACAATAAGCAAGAAAATACAAGAGTAGGGGTAGTCGCAGGAGAATAGATAGCACTCATAGATAACACTCACCGGTGGGATGTTGAAAACCAGGAAGGATGTCGAAACCCAGGATTGTATCGCTGGCAGGCTAAGGTGACTTTTGAAATAGTTAGCAGTTGAAATAGGTGGAAGGCTGTCAAGCATAGCTTATGCATGGCTATATGGCTATATAGCTAGCAAGCATAGCTTATGCATGGCTATCTAGCTAGTAGGCTCACATAAATTTTGTTATCAATTGAAAACATTTACCCTTTGTGAATTAACATTTATTGCTTTCTTTCATGTGATTTCTTTAATGCTAATATTAGTTTCAAACATTTTCAAAATGTTTCAAATGCGAAGTAAATGGCTAGCTCTAATATATAGTTTTGCCTCCCTACCTCGAGAACAGGCCAAATAAGATGGTGAAACCATATGTGCCTTAAAACTTCGCATATACGTGGTCGGGAAGACTAACAAACAAGTGAACTAATCGATTTAACATCGCCAATCAATTACTATAGTCCCATGCCATTGCCAGATGGGAGGGACTAATAAGTCCACTTTCTATATATCTAGTATTAATGTAAATTAATTTTATTTATATATGGTGCATGCCCTTGAAAATAAATTTGTTAAGTTGAATTTTATATAAATTTTGTTTAGTTGAATTTTATATGCTACTTAAAATTAAAAAGAATATTCCTCTATATATATATATATATATAGATAGATATATTAATTTTAAAAATCTACATTCTCTATTTTATTATTTACCATATTAATTAATTAATAAATATTATATAAAAAAATATTTATTTCCATTCAAATTAACTAAATTATATAAACAACTTTAAATAGAACCTATCAGCATACCACTAACAAAATTAACTAAATTTTGAATCAACATTATCATAATAAATAATGTGAAGAGTGCATTCTAAAAACCTAATCTACACCAAAAACATACTATAGCTAAATAAAATGTATACACTATTTATACACTTATATTTAATTTTATAACTAATAATATAAAATGATGAAACGTGAACTGACATGACAATATTTCTTTTATATGTAAATCAAAGTGTTCTAACAAGAATATTGCGTTCCTTCCAATTTATGGAACCATTATGGTACCAAGAAAAGGTGGATGTTAATTCCAATATGGAGGATGTTAAAAGCATAGCCATAAAACAATCAAGAGGATTTTTACAATCCATGAACACTCCTCGAGGGCTTGCAATGTTTAACTCTAATATGAAAAATAATAAAACGAAAACTGTTGTTCTTCCTTCTTTATTTATAATAGCTAATGCCCACTGGGTATATGACAAAATTATATCCTACGTGGCAACGAGTGCTAGTGTACTTTGATGTTGTATTTAGTGACATAATTTCCTAACTTTAGTGTACATGTCTTAGAAAACTTGCACAGATGAATCTAGCTAGTAAAGTTTGAACACACAACTTTGCAGAGAAAAAACACTAAAAAAATCGAAAGAACAAAAAGAATTATTGATCAACAGAAAATAGGTTACAATTCTCATGATGTACTACATGAGAGTCAACTAATATGCATCACTGGGTGAAGATCCCAAGGTAATGCACCATAGTGGTGATCAATGAGAGGACTCGACACCTACAACAAGTTTCGGAGAGAACTAGCCAGTTACGGAGTGAAAGGAGAAGTAAATTAGGGAGTAAATCATGTAGAAAGAATCTTGCATGTAGTCCCATGCATGCATGTATAGTCAAAGGTGCCAATATGGTGAATATTCCATGTTGAAGCCTTGCATGTTAGTGAATGCTCTAACTAAGTGTCTGAATGTGCCAATAATGAAGGTCTTAGGTGTGTAGTACCTCCAACACCCCCCCTAAACACCACTATGGGGACAAATAGAAAATGGGCCCTGGAAACTAAGGCCAAAGGTCACCCAAAATACAGTGCAACTTGTACTAAAATTGAGGAAAGAGGGAAAACCGCATGGGGCAAACCCCCCCCTCAAAATATAATGTAATCAAAAGAAAAGAGGAAGAAAAGATAGTTGCTAAGCAACTGTGTCCTTCACTCTAAGACGATCTCAGAGAGAGTGAAACTTCTACTCAGTGAATGTCTTGGGGAAGATGTCTGCATTCTGTTATGCTGAAGGACAGAACTGTAAATCAATGACCCAATCATGTACTAAGTCTCTAATGTAGTGCATATGGATCTCTATGCGCTTCATCCGTTGTCGTTGTACTAGATCCCTGCAAAATTTGAGAATGCTTTGGTTGTCACACCAGATGACAGTGGGCTGGTGGAACTAGATGCCCAATTTAGTGAGGAAATGTTGTAGCCACAAAGCCTGAATGGTGATGTTGACTACTCCTCTATACTCGGCTTGAGCTGAAGAGAGAGCAATAGTAGCCTACTTCTTGCTCGACCAACAGATAGAGCCATACCCTAGATTGAGTGAATAGTCAGACGTGGACTTGCAATCAGTGTTGTCGCCCACCCCATCAAAATCTGTGAAGCCAAGGAGATTCAAGGCAATTCCTGCTGCATAGTGAATCCCAAAGGTGATGGTGCCCTGCACATATCAGAGGATGTGCTTGGCATCTTTCCAGTGTAGCTCATGCGGCTCTTGCATGTATCTAGAAACTGCCCCTAATTCATATGAGAGATCTGGTCTAGAGTGGGTGAGGTACAGTAAGCTCCCCGCTAGTTGTCGGTAGAGAGTACTGTCAACTAATGGAGTGTCACCTCCATCCTCAAGGCAGACCCCAGACAGAAAAGGAGACTATGTTGGCTTGCAGTCAGTCATGTGAAAACTCTCAAGGAGATCTCGTGCATACTTAGCCTGAGAGAGTTTGATGCCTGTGGCATCTTGGCTGATCTCAAGACCATGAAAGAAGTGTAATGGACCCATGTCTATCATCAAGAACCTATTATGCATGGTCATCTTGACTATAGCAATGGCTGGAGCTGAGCTGCCGGTGATCAGGAGGTCATCCGCATACAAAACAAAGATAAGAAGAGAGCGATGTGTCCTGAGGATGTAAACATTCGGATTAGACTTACATGTTTTGAAGTTTTCTGATAAAAGAAAAGAATCCATCTTCACATACCAAGCTCCCGAGGCCTGCTTAAGGCCGTAGAGAGACTTCTTCAGTGCGTAAACCAAAGATGAATCTTGAATGAAACCATGTGGTTGCTCCATGTAGATCTCCTTAGATAGGTCTCCGTGAAGAAAGGCATTCTTCACATCCATATGATGTATTTCCCACCCCTGGGTAGCCATAATGGAAAGTGCAAGGCGTATGTAATCCATCTTTGCTACTGGAGCAAAGGTCTCTGTTGAGTGTGGAGTCTAATTATCTTTTGTATTCAAATGTATCGCCGCATTCGACCCCAGTTCGTAATGGGGCGATTGCGACCTTTGGGAACCCCCCCTAGCAGGGGGATCGAGGGCAGTGCCCCCAAAGCTAAGAATAGATGTAAAATTGCCTTGTAAAATGTTGTAATTTCGTAGTCAATCTGGGCTCTTCATTAGGCGGAGATCTGACAGTAGAAGTTATGTTTAATTTACGGTTTTTTGCCCTAGAAGGAAACCCCTCACCATATATGAGGGAATTGTATTACGTTTAGGAGATCTGTATTTTGAGTGGGGAGGAGAGAGGATATTGGGAGCGAAGAGGGAATTATAGCGGATCTGCTATAGGTTGTATCTATTCAGTTTGCTAGATAATATAAAAAGAAGGACTGGTTGTTTCTCTGTGGATGTAGCCCAAACTGGTTGAACCACGTATATCTATGTCTCTCTTGTTTTATACGTTTTCTGTGTTTATATTTCTGCAATATTTTATGTGTTCCATTTCTCTGTAATATATAATTTTCTAACAAATAGTATCGGAGCTTAAGGTCTTTTTTGGCTAATAAACGCGCAGGACAGAAGGGTTCCTGGTTCGAGTGGGAGCAATGGTAGAAGATGGTAGGTTTAGGGTCAAAAAATTTAACAACCAAAACTACCAGCTCTGGAAGATGTAGATGGAAGATTATTTGTACCAGAGAGAACTGTACCAACCATTGAGTGAAAAGACGAAGAAGCCGATGAATATGACAGACACAGAATGGGATATTCTCGACAGAAAAGCACTTGGAACAATGCGGCTATGCCTAGCGGTGTCGGTAGCATTTAATATTTCAAAGGAAATGACAATAGAGGGTTTAATGTCGACACTAGCCAAACTATATGAAAAACCCTCGGCCTCAAATAAGGTATTTCTTATGAAGCGTTTATTTAATATGAAGATGTCATAAGGTGGATCTGTTGCTGATCATTTAAATGAGTTTAATACAATTACCAGTCAGTTAAGTTCTGTAGGGGTAAGTTTTGATGATGAAGTTAGGGCTCTGTTATTTCTGTGCTCATTTCTAGAAAGTTGGAATGGTTTAGTTAAGGCCATTAGTAACTCTATCTCTGGATCTAGTACTTTAAAGTTTGATGATGTTGTCGGTAAAATACTTAGCAAGGAAATGTGATGGAAAAGCTCCGGTGAGACATCAGGTAATGCTTTCACTGCAGAGACTAGGGGAAGAAAAATGGAAAGATGAAAGAGCCCCGGATATCGCAGTAAGTCAATAAAAGGCAGATCCAAGTCAAGATCGGGGATAGTGTGCTAGAAATGCAAGAAGAAAGGACACTTGAAGAAAGACTGCATGTCTCGAAAGGGAAAAGAAGGAGACACGCAACAAGAAAATAATCATGAAGCGAATGTAACAGGTGATGTGTTGCAATATGCTTTGATTATTTCATTAGAAAATACTATTGATGCCTAGGCGATAGATTCAGGGCCCTCATTCCATGCCACACCTGATAGGAAACATTTTTATGATTATGTTCAAGGAGATTTTGGACAAGTTCGATTGGGTGATGATAAACCCTGTAAAATCATTGGAATGGGTATAGTTTTCATAAAACAACAAAATGGAAATTAGTGGCTATTGAAGGAGGTAAGGCATGTTTCAGATCTAAAGAAAAATTTGATTTCAATAGGGCATTTGGGAGGTGAAGGTTGCATAACTACTTTCACAAATAAAACCTGGAAGGTCACTAAAGGATCCCTGGTAATAGTGAAAGGAGGAAAGGTTGGTACATTGTATTTATGCAATGGCATTTCTAATTTTGTTAATGCTTTAACCTCTACAAGAGAAGATACGGCATTGTGGCTTCATAGGCTCGAGCAGAAGAGTGAGAAGGGGATGCAGATTCTTCACTCAAGAAATTTGTTGCCATGTTTGAAGCATGTTTATTTAAAATTCTGTGAGAATTATGTTTATGGAAAACAGAAGAGAGTCAGATTCCTCAGAGTTGGTAAAGAAAAGAAGAGTGAAAAATTAGAGCTTGTGCATACAAATGTATGGGGACCTACTCAGGTATCATCTCTTGGTGGATCTCATTATTATGTTACTTTTATTGATGATGCAACTAGAAAAACCTGGATTTATTGTATTCAAAAAAAATCTGATGTATTTGATACTTTCAAGAAATGGAAAGCTTTGGTTGAAAATGAGACAGGAAAAAGGTTGAAGTGTCTTAGATTAGACAATGGAGATTAATATTGTAGCAAAGATTTTGATAGGTACTTCTTGGAGAATGGAATTCGTAGAGAGAAGATAGTTCCAGGAACACCACAAGAAAATGGTGTGTTAGAAAGGATGAATAGGACAATCATGGAGTGTGCAATGTGCATGAGCTTGCATTCAGGATTGCCTTTACAATTTTGGGCAGATGTTGTAGATACAATTGTTTATCTAATAAACAGAGTACCTTCAAGTTCCTTGGATGGTTGTATTCCAGATGTGACATGGATAGGCAAAAAGGTAAACTACTCCTTTTTAAAGAGTTTGGTTGTGAAGCCTTTGTCCACATTAATAAAGAAAATAGAACAAAGCTTGAGGCAAAATCAAAGAAATGAACCTTTATTGGATATGGTGTTAATGATTTTGGTTATCGCTTTCATGATTATGAAAAACACAAAATCATTAGGAGCAGAGATGTCATATTCAATGAAAAGGTTTTGTATAAGGATTAGTTGTAGGAAAAGAAACAGGAAAAAGAAAACCGAGAATACACAGTGCTTGACGAGATCATAGGAAAAGTGATGGTGCTTGAAAATCATAATGATCAACAGCCAGAAAAACAACCACAACAGCAACAAGCACCTCAAACACTTGAAAGTGGTGTTAGCAGATCTACTAGGATAAGTAGACCCCCTAAATGATATTCTCCTTCATTATATTATGTACTGTTGATTGATTCTAGTGAACCAGAATGTTATGAAGAAGCAATGCAGGTAGAAGCTAGGAAGAAGTGGGAGCAAGCCATGAAAGAAGAGATGGACTCCTTAGCGCATAACCAGACTTGGGACTTAATCAGGTTGCTTGCAGGTAAAACAACATTGCAGAATAAATGGGTTTACATGTTGAAGGAAGAATATGAAGGTAGAAAAAGGTATAAAGCTAGACTTTTGGTGAAAGGGTTTGCACAGAAAAAGGATATAGACTTTGATGAGATATTTTCTCCTGTTGTTAAAATGACTTCAATCGGAACTATTTTATGTCTAGTAATAGCTGAAGATTTGCATCTTTAGAAGATAGATATAAAGACAACCTTTCTCCATGGGGATTTCGAGGAAGAGATATATATGCAGCAGCCACAAGGATATGAGGTAAAAGGGAAGGAAAAACTAGTGTGCAGGTTGAAGAAGAGCTTGTATGGCTTAAAACAGGATCCAAGGCAGTGGTCTCTAAAATTTGACAGGTTTATGTCTAAACAAGGTTATACTAGATGTCACTCTAACCATTGTGTTTATCTCAAAAGGAAAAATGATGGCAACTATATTATATTGTTACTGTATGTAGATGACATGCTTGTTGCAGGTTCTAACATGCAGGAAATAAATGTGCTCAAAAGAAAATTGGCAAACTCATTTGCAATGAAGGATTTGGGTGCTACAAAACAAATCCTTGGTATGAGAATACCTAGAGATGGGAGGAATCAAAAATTAACATTGTCTCAAAGTGAGTACATAGAAAAGGTGTTGAAAAGGTTTAATATGAAGAATGCAAAACCAATTAGTATACCTTTGGCTAGCCATTTCAAATTAAGTAAGGAGTGTCCCAAGACCCAGGAAGAAATGGCTCATATGTCTAAAGTTCCATATGCATAAGCAGTTGGAAGTTTAATGTATGCAATGGTCTGCACAAGGCCTAATATTGCACATGTAGTGGGAGTTGTAAACATGTACATGAAAAATCCAGGAAAAGAACATTGGATGGCAGTGAAGTGGATTCTCAGATATTTGAGAGGTACCACAAATCAAGCATTATGCTTTGGTGGTTCAAACATTGCTCTACGGGGATATGTTGATGCAAATATGGCGGGTGATAGAGATAATAGGAGGAGAACAACAGGGTATGTGTTTACTGTAGGTGGAACAACTACCAGTTGGGTCTCAAAACTGCAAAGTGTTGTTGCACTCTCAACAATAGAAGCAGAGTATGTTGCTACTACAGAGGCTAGTAAAGAAATCATCTGGTGACAAAGGTTTCTGGATGAATTGGGTAAGAAGCAGGAGTTGAGCAAGTTATACAGTGACAGCCAGAGTGCCATACATCTTGGAAAGAACTCTGCATTCCATTCCAAGACTAAACATATACAGCTCAAGTACCATTTCATATGGTCAGCGTTGGAAGATGGACAATTGAAGATGTAAAAGATACACACTAGCCAAAATCCTGCAGATATGTTAACAAAGTTTGTAACCAGGGAGAAACTGAGAATCTACTCAGTTTCAATTGGTCTTCAAGTATGATGAAGAAGATGAGAAATAGCCAGGTCCAAAGTGGAGTCATTGTCCAGCAAATGAAGCAGCGGTGGAGTTGCTATAATTAGTCTCCAAGTGGGAGATTGTTGGGTGTCGAGCCTGATTATCTTCTGTATTCAAAGGTATTTCCGCATTGGACCCCAGTTTGTAATGGGGTGGCAATGCCGCTCGTAAAATATTCACTGCAGGGGGGGTCCAGGGGGGGCATCTGGATGTAAAATTGCACTGTGAAATGTTGTAATTTCATAGTCAATCTAGGCCATTCATTAGGCAGAGATCTGACGGTAGAAGTTATGTTTAATTTAGGGGTTTTTTCCCTAGAAAGAAACCCCTCACTATATATGAGGGAATTGTATTACATCTAGGAGATCTGTATTCTAAGTGAGGAAGAGAGAGGAGAATGAGAGCGAAGAGGGAATTACAGTGGATTTGTTGTAGGTTGTATCTCTTCAGTTTGCTGAATAATATAAAAATAGGGACTGGTTGTTTCTCCGTGGATGTAGCCCAAACTGGGTGAACCACGTATATCTGTGTCTCTCTTGTTTTATGTGTTTTCTATGTTTATATTTCTGCAATATTTTATGTGCTCCATTGCTTTGTAATATATAATTTTCTAATAGTGTCATAATAATCAATGCCATGCACTTGCTGGAAGCCTTTGGCTACTAGCCTAGCATTCTGTTTGGTGATTTGCCCATCTGCAACACTCTTGGACCTGTAGACCCATTTGCGTTGGAAAAGTTTCCTTCCTGAAGGAAGGGGGACCAGATCCCAGGTCTGGTTCTCGAGGAGGGAGTTGTACTCCTCCTCCATGGCGGACTCCCAAGAGGAATGCCTAGTAGCCTTAGCATAAGGCTGCGGATCAGAAGATTGAACCAAATGAAAATGTCGGGATGGCATTGGTTCAGTGGCAGTGAGGGCCAGAGGAGGCTCAATAAACTCTGAGCTAGTCCTCCATGGATCAAAATTATCCCCCACAAGACCATTTCTAGCAGCTGGGTAGTCTTGTGCATATATCTCACTTAAGATCCTTGTTCTCTGATTTATGATAGGGGAAGTTGATTCAATGTTGGAAGCTCGATCTGGGCTTGGATGTGGATCATCATTTGCATGCTCTACCTCGGCATTTGCATGCTCTACCTAGGCATCTTCATGCTCTATATCTGCATTTGAGTGTATTGGGTCATCAGCTTGGTCATGAGGAAGATAAAAGGTGTCTACATATGACAATTGAGGTGCATGCGAGAGACTTTCCTCAAATTGGACACTTCGCTCAATGATGAGCTTATCCGTAGAGGATATCAAGAGTCGATATCCCTTCACACCATCAGGGTATCCAACAAAGATGCACTCAATGCTCTGTGGATCAAGAGCTTTCCTCTTTTCAGAGGGGATCTTGGCCCATGATCGGGAGCCGAAAACACGAAAGTGGGTGACCTCCGGTTTAGTGTCGCTCCAAGCCTCAAAGGGGGTCTGACCCTTGACAGATCTATGAGGAGATTTGTTCTAGATGTAGTTAGCACAATTAAGTGCTTCATCCCATAGCTTATGAGGTAGTGACTTATCATGCAGCATGCAGGAAGCCATCTCTTTAAGAGATCGGTTCTTTCTCTCAGCAACTTCATTCTACTGTGGAGTGTAAGGAACTGTGCGTTGCAACTATATGTCGAACTCAAGGAAAATGTTCTAAAGTGTTGTGTTAACATATTCCACCCCATTGTCTGTATCAGGGGCTTTGATCTTCCTCTCTGACTCTGTCTCAACTAGTGCTTTGAAATCTTCAAAGTGCACAAAAACTTGAGATTTGGCCCTGAGAAGATACACCCAAGTATAAAGTGAGAAATCATCAATAAATGTAAGAACATACCTTGCTTTGCTGATGGAAGGATGGGGAAAAGGCCCCATGAGATCACTATGGATCAGATCTAGAGGAGAGGATGCTCTGTGAGTCTTGCCAGTGTCAAATGTTTCTCTAGGATGTTTGCCAAGGACACACCCTTCACAAACGCCTTTGGAGAAACTGATATTTGGCAAGCCTTCCACCATCTCATGCTTGCTTAGCTGCTACATATACCTATAATTTAAGTGACCAAACCTCTTGTGCTGAAGCCTACTACTATCATCAGCATGTGTAAGCAATAAGGAGGATTCATATTCAATAAATTCAGAAAATGTATACAGTCTAGCTCCATTGTTTACCTCACCGGTTGCAATTTTGGAGCTGCTATGTAGGTCATATATGTTCACTACATCTGGAGTGAATTCTACTCTCTTTTTGGTGCTAAAATGAGTGATCTAATATACTGAAATCAGGTTTACTGAAAGTTTTGGAACATGAAGCACGTCTTCAAAGCCTTCATGTAAAAGTTCCACTCTACCTTTTCAAGTGACCTCAATAGGTGAGTCATCTCCCATGAGGATGGGAGGTCCTTTGCATGCATCCAAAGAGGAATAGACTTCCTTTGCAGCAGCCATATGATGTGATGCACCAGAATCTATAATCCATGCATCAGGGGAAGAGTTAATTACAACTAAAGCATGAAAATTGTTACCTTTCCCATGTGGCGGATCCTCAGTTTTCTTCTTAGCGCCCTGAGGGATGTGGTCCCCAAGGTTGTGCTTCTGAAGGATTTCTTCCATTTGGTTAATTTGTTTCTTCATGCAAGAGGATTCCGGATGGAATCCTCAATGACAGTAGGTGCATTTGTCTTCTTTCTTCCCTTTCTCATTTTTGGAATCGAAGGAGTCATTGAAGGGCTTGTTGTACCCTTCCTTCTTTGGATGGGAATGCGCTTTTCCCTTGTCTTGTTGTTGTTGATTTTCCTAATTCAAATCAAATCTGTGATTTTTATTGTGGCTTCCATCATGCACAACATTTTGGGTGTGGAGCCTGATTATCTTTTATATTCAAAGATATCGCCGCATTGGACCCTAGTTCGTAATGGGGCACCAACGCCACCCGTAAAATATTTGCTGCAGGGAGGGTCTAGGGGGGGCGGCTACGACCTTTGGGAGCCCCCCCCTAGCAAAGGGATCGGGGGAAGCACCCCCGAAGCTAAGAATAGATGTAAAATTTTCTTGCAAAATGTTGTAATTTCGTAGTCACTTTGGGCCATTCATTAGGTGGAGATCTGACAGTAAAAGTTATGTTTAACTTAGGGTCTTTTGCCCTAGAAGGCAACCCCTCGCTATATATGAGGGAATTATGTTGCATCTATGTATATTTGTATTTTGAGTAAGGAAGAGAGAGGATATTGAGAGCGAAGAGGGAATTATAGCAGTTCTATTGTAGGTTGTATCTCTTCAATTCGTTGGATAATATAAAGGAAGGACTGGCTGTTTCTCCGTGGATGTAGCCCAAACTGGGTGAACCATGTATATATATGTTTCTATTGTTTTATGAGTTTTTTGTGTTTATATTTCTATAATATTTTATGTGTTCCATTGTTCTATAATACATAATTTTCTAACATAGCAAGTGCATGCACTTTTTGAGGTTTGATTTTCCCCATGCTAATGAGTTTATCTTGCTCAAAAGTGAGGGACTCCATGTACTCTTTGAGAGAAGGCATAATGTAGGATTTACCTGTTGCGAGTCTTACTGAATGAAATGTAGACACAAAGACAGAGTATTCTTGTCTGAGCTTTGAGATAATAGAGAGAACTTGGCAACTCTCCTCCTTGGATTTGTCAATTCCACAACCCTTGAGTTGCAGCAATAGATCATTATATTTGGTGAAGAAGTCTTGAATTTTGTCATAGTTCTGTGGATCGAATGAGAGCGGCTCCACTTCGAGTAGATGTCCTTTCATCTCATCATGTTTCCCGCAGAGTTCTTCAACCTTTTTCTAAATCTCATTAGAAGTACTGCAGCCAGATAGATGAAACTACAACTTTGGGGAGATGCACATGTATATGGATCCATGGGCCTCATCCATGCGGTTGAGGTACTTGGATTTCTCTATGGCTAAAGTGGGTTCCACTTCTGCAGCCATATTAATAATGTACAACCCTTTTTGATGAAGGTATCGAGACATTTGGTCCTTCCATTCGTGATAGTTATACGGTGTTAGGATTGATGTTTTGGGAAACTCCATTTTTCTGTTGATCTTCGATCTCCAAGCTGTAATACCTACAAAATAAAGTACTGGTGCACCTTTTATCTAGTAACCTATGGGCTCCGATACCATGTAAATGTGTTAGAAAACCTCCACATATGAATCTAGCTAGTAAAGGTTGAACACATAGCTTTGCGGATCAAAAACACTAAAAAAATTGAAAGAACAAAAAGAGTTATTGATCAATAGAAAGTAGGTTACAATGCTCATGATATACTACATGAGAGTCAACTAATACGCATCACTGGGTGAAGATCCCAGGTAATGCGCCATAGTGGTGATCAATGAGAGGACTCGACACCTATAGCAAGTTCCGGAAAGAACTAGCCACTTACAGAGTGAAAGGAGGAGCAATTTAGGGAGTAAATCATGCAGAAAGAATCTTGCATGTAGTCCCATGCATGCATGGATAGTCAAAGGCACCAATCTGGTGAAGATTCCAATGTTGAAGCCTTGCATGTCAGTGAGTGCTGTAACTAAGTGTCTACATGTGCCAGTAATGAAGGTCCTAGGTGTGTAGTACCTCCAACATTTAGATCAAAGGAATTAGTGTGGGAAAGCGTGTAGATTTGAGCCAATCGAAACAAATCTTCTGCCTCCCACGATCCACATTTTTCTCACTTCATCGAAAACTGCATTCCACCATGCCAACAGTGTTGCCATTGTACTTCCCGCTTTCAAATACAAACTTCCTTGAGATAAGCAGATGTACTTTCTCTTGGCACAAAGAAACGTAAATATCCTACGCTCTACCAACCATTTTGGAGGTCACTTCTAGCCCTTCTGTAACTCAATTGCCCATAACCCTCACCATATAGAACTAAGTAAAGAAATAATTTGTGTGGGAGCATACGCCACCTCCACTGTAGCCACATTTGTACCCTCCAGTGAGCTGTCGAAATAGAAATGCAAGTGTCTTATTTTTCAAAATTTAAGCGGAAGTGTGAAAAAACACAGTAAAACATAGACTTACTTAGATTGAAAAATCAAAGGAGCTTAAAATTTTTTCACATTAAGATATACTTTGTCACATTACACCAAAAATTTGTTATAGAGACAATATATAAAACTACATTTTTTTTACTCAATCTAATACCTTATTTGATACAGTCTTACTCATTATTGCAAACTAAAATTTGCCTATTGAATGCACTACACTACCGAAACTATTGAATAACTAACCTACCTAATAGTTGGAAGATGTAGTAAACAATTACATTCAACACTCCCCCTTAGTTTTGACTTCATCTTCATCACAATTTTTAGTGCCGACGATTCCTAAGTGTTGTCTTTGAAATTCAAAATGCCTTTTTTTCCAATGCCTTTGTAAATATGTCTGCCAACTAATTTTTGGAATTGCAAAACTGAAAATTGACTTCACCAGTATTGACTAAATATCAGATCAACTGAAAATGGGTGTCAATATGTTTACTTATGTAGTGAAACACATGATTTCTAGAAAATGCAGTAGTTGAATTATTGTTGCAGAAAATAGAAGTTGGGTCCTTCTCTTCAAGCTCAAAATGACCTATCAATCTTCTTAACCAAACTGCTTGGGATGTTGCTCCTGTTGCTGCTACCTGCTTTGCTTCTATTGATGAATTGGAGACAAGGGGTTGCTTCTTGGATGCCCATGAAAACAATTATGCACATAGGTGAAATTCATATCCTGTGGTACTCTTTTTGTTATCAATACCTCCTATAAAATTACTATCAGTGTAACGAACAATATGGGTGTCTTTGGGAACAGTGTACAAAATTCCATATTGTATTGTTTCTACAATATACCTTAAAATCATTTTTCCTACTTTCCAATGGGTTTCTTTTGGTGACTCCCTAATCTTAGATAAAAAGCTAAATGAATACATTACGTCAGGCCTTGTTACTATCGAAATCATACATTAGGCTTCCTACCATATGCTTGTATGAAGTGGAATTAATTTCTAGACTATTGTCATATTTGCTTAGCTTTGTTTTTGAGAGAATCGATGTGTTTGTTGGAATGTATTTATTTATTTTGAACCTTGTCAAAATGTTTCATGCATGCATTCTTTGATAAATGAAAATTCTATTTTCACAGTACTCAACTTCTATTCCAAGAAATTATTTCATGTGACTAAGATTGGCCATCCCAAATTCTTTCCCCATAGCTTGTTTGAAAATATTCGAACTTCAAATTTCTTGTGTAAATCATATCATCAACATAAATGCAAACAATCAAAATATTACCTTTCATATATGTTTTTTTTTAAAGAGAGTGAGTTCATTAATGCTACATTTGAATCTTTTGTTGAGCATATAAGAATAAATTCTTTTGTAACATGCTCTACAGACTTGTTTTAAAACATACATAGCATTTTTAAATTTCTAAAATTTCAACTCTTTACCCTTGACATCATATACTAGAGGATGATCTACATAAACTTCTTCCTTTAAGATCCCATTTAAAAATGTTGATTGGACATCCATTTAGTAAACTGGACAATGATTTTTCGCTACTATTGCTAATATTATTCTAGCAGTATATAACCTTGCTACTGGGAGAAAAGCTTCTTCATAATCTACTCCAGGCTATTGTATAAATCATTTTCATACAAATTTGGCTTTATTCTTTTCATTTTTCCCTTTTTCATTAAATTTGGTCTTATAAAAACATTTGACTCTAATGCTTGTTTTTCATGCTAATAGATTCTGAAGACTCCATGTGTCATTCTTATCTATTTTTACAATTTCTTCACTCATTACTTTAACTCATTCTTTCATTTTGATGGCTTCTTAAAAATGTGTTGGTTGGGAAGATGACAAGGCAAAATGTTATTTTTCATTATCTAGATGTTTATAAATTTCTCTCAAACTTATTGTTCTCTATAGAATGGTGGGATCAAATTTGTTGTTTAGCGATGAACTGTGTCCATTTTCTCCTCCTTTGTTTGCCCCTTTAGTTGCAATTTGTAGCCATGGTAGTCATTTTCTTACTTGTTCCACTTGTGTTGCTTCACTTGGTTCGAACGCACATGGAGAAACATGATTTCTATTTGTTCTATTATCTGGATCGTTCCTTTCTTTATCTTTAAATAATTTAACATTTCTTGAAATAATTCTTTTCTTTACGATAATATTGTACAATTCATAAGTATTGGATTCTTCAATATAACCAACAAATATGCATTTTTCACTTTTTTCATCAACTTTCCTTCTCAATTCTTCTGGAACATGTGCATAGGCTACACAACCAAAGATTATCAAGTGTTGTACATTTGGCTTCATAAATTTCAAGATTCTAACGGAGCTTTATCTTTGACCCTTTTGGTTGGAATTTTGTTCAAAATATAAATTGATCATGCTACTGCTTCTGGCCACTACTCACTTGGAAAATTGTTTTCCTTCAACATGCTTCTTGTCATATTCACAATGGTTTGCTTTTTCCTTTTTACCACTCTATTTAGTTGTGGAGTGTATCCTATTGTAAATTTATTTTTGATAGCATAAAATCCCTACCACATGTGAAATATTCTCTAGAATCATATTCACATCCTCCATCTAATCTTAATACTTTAATGTTATTCTCACTTTGCTTTTGTGCAATGGGTTTGAATTTTTTGAATGTAGCATATTTTTTTCTATGAAGAAGACGCATGTCATTCTATTGAAATCATCAATTAAGATTATAAAGTTAGAACTTCATCCTATTGACTAGGATTGCATTAAGCCACAAAGGTTTCTATGTACTAGCTCAATTGGACTTTGGGCTTTATAGTTGGCTACATTGGGAAATTGTTTCTTTGATATTTGGCATGGATACAAATTTCACATGGATAATGATGGACATATATCACAGGTAAACCATGGACCATAGACTTCTTTTACAAAATGTCAAGACTATTAAAGCTAAATGCTCATATCTAAGATTCCATAACCGAGTTTCATTAGAACTTATTAGAAACTAAGCATATGATAATGACTTCTTGATATTTCTCATGACTAGAGGAAACATCTTATTTTTGGTCATTTGGATCTGTGCTATGTGAATTGTGTAGATAGGATCTTTAAACTTGACTTCAAATCTATTTTCATTCGTTTGTCCTCCACTTAATAGATTATGTTTTAGACTTTGTACATAATAGACATCATGAATATCCTTCTTTTCATTCTACTTGTTTACAATTCTAATAGTACCTTTCCCTAATGCATTAACAATATGATTACTACCCAGTTTAATATGATTTTTAACTGTTTCATCAAAACTTGAAGTAGTTGTTTTGGATTTTTTCATTGTTGGAGGATTTCTTTGGGCATTTTTCATTGCTGCTAAGGATGCTACTTCAGGTTCTTCATATTTTGTGATTATACTTCACAACCGTCCAAATTCTTCAAAAATATCTTCATCTTAATTGCCCACATTGTATAATTTGTAGCATTCATTGTAGGAACCTATGCAATCTAATTATGGGTGGAATCCATGACTAACTTGTATCAAAACTCCCCCTTACTGTGAATTGGGGGGCTTCTCCCCGATTTTCGCCTCACTGAAATTCTAACAAAGGTCTTGAGACCTCAACACAAGTAGATATGGCTTACAACGACAATTTCGAGAACTACAAAGAAACCTTAGCATGATTGGGGTTTCTCCCTATCAAAACTTCCCCTTACTGTGAATTGGGGGGCTTCTCCCTGATTTTCGCCTCCCTGAAATTCTAACAAAGGTCTTGAGACCTCAACACAAGTAGATATGGCTTACAACGACAATTTCGAGAACTACAAAGAAACCTTAGCATGATTGGGGTTTCTCCCTCTAAGACTTCAAATGGGATTTATGGTGGTGGCTCCAAAACAAATCTCAGCATGAGAAAATCTAGTGGAAGCTCCACAAAGAAACCTCGATTTATAATGGAGGAAAACCTCCACAAAAAATGCAGATCCCCGTACGCTTATTTTGTGCCGCTATTGTATTTTTATTGTTATTTTGTCTTGGGCCGCCGCCACCTTCTAGCGCCTTCTAGCATTTTTGTTGTGGGTACGGAATTTTTGGGATTTTAAGGCCACATTTTCTGCCCAATAACGTGAACCCATGGACTTTAAGAGAGCGTGGTAGACCATCTGGGGTAGATTTCAATTCATCTTTCTCAGCGAAAAAAGATGGCCGACGAAGATTTCGTTTTACATGTATGGGATTCTTCCGTCTAACAACTAAACCTTTTCAGTGGGACATCTTCCGGCGTTGTTGGACAACGATACATAAATTAAATACAAATGTGTAACGGGTTTCTTACGATACCTGGTCGTTTCACGTAACATGAACTTTTCTAAATCGTTGACTCAAAGGGTTGGTTTTTTGTCAGTGAAAAAGACGTACAGGAGGTCATTAGGGAAGAATGACTAAACTCCAACGCCAGAGTGTTTGGCATTTCACACAGCAACTAAATACATAGTGGAATTGTGTAATTATTATTTTTAAACTTATAGATCGTGTGATTAAGAAATAGGAGAGTTTTTCATAGTTAAAAGCATAGAATTGATAATTCATTTTCTAACTCAATATATTTTGTGATAAGAAATATGAGATTTCTTTCACAGTTAACAACTTGAGAAATGATAATTCATTAAAATGATTTATGTTTGCCAAATATCTCGGAGTCAATCTTTTCTTTGTAATCACTTTTCATTGATTTACGCAACTTTTTCGAACCGAACACTCACGCTTTTAGGATGTCAATTTAAATGAGCTTTTAAAATTTTAATATGTTCCATTGGAGTAGGTCAATTTTAAAGATATTTTTTAATATCTTAAGTTAAATTTAAATTTTAAAGATATTTTAAATTATGAATAGATTTATATAAACGGCTAATCAATATATTTTGTTTATTTCCATCTGCAAACTAAACTAACTAATAAAAATGAAAATAATATATTAACTTTTTAGAGTTCGGTGGTCATATATATATATATTATATTAAATTTTTAAAGTTCGCTAGTCATTATTTTTCATATTATATATACAGAGCTTGAATCACAAGGAATTTAATTAATTTTTAATAAATATTTTTAAGAATTTGTAAATATAGACATTTCTATTTATATAGGAAAATATAAAGAACGATAAAAATTATTTTCTTTTATATTATCGTGATTAATTTGTGAATTTTCTTTTTGAAAGAGATTGTATATTTTTTTCTCTAGGTTATTTATTTAAATAATAATAATTATTTAAAAAATAATTAAATATTATGGAATTATATGTTATGTAATGATTAATATTATATTGTATATATATATATATATATATATATATATTATATAAAGAGAGTGGATTATAATATATATGTTTTCAATTCTCTAACATCTACTACATTTCCAAATTTTTTCGGCTTTATTAAGTTTAGCACAACTATAGCTATTTTGGAGTGCTTCTTTCCCTTCTTTTTATAATAGAAACGAGATTTTGAAAGAATCCCAATTAGATTTTTTTTTTTTTTTTTAAACCACATTGGTCTTAGTGAATGTAAATCATCATCATCATCATCATATTTGGTAAGTTAAAAATATTATATTATTTTTAAATTAGAATTACATCTATATTAAATTTTTTGGTACTATGGTCTTCCATAAGGGAAACCAAACTAACTATAAAATAAGATGAATTTAGTTTAAAAATAGTCGATCATAACAACATAAATATTTTCTTAAGTTTGCTTCTTGTGTTGCTAACAAGGATGGACATAGTAGATAACTAAATAGGGCCATGACATGGCTAGCGTTTCACCTTGTAAAGCATAAAATAAATTCCTTGTACACTTAAAGGGACATAGAAATGAAGAGCATAAGAACAATGCTCAAAGCCATTAAGAAAAACCGTGAAAGAAATTATAAGGACATTAAGACAAAGAGAGACTGGGTCCCTTGGGCTATCTAGGGGAGCAAGACCCTTTCCACTAAAGAGTGCATTCTCAATTCAAGCTAATATATTTTCCATGTCACATGCTCCAACTATATTTCGTCAAGTTATTGAAGGATCTCTTTCTTAGCTTCGTTGCATTCAAGGAGGACTTTGTGAAGCAAAGTCTTAGTTTTCCAATATAGGTTTATATTGTGCAGGTATTGATTTTTTTGGCCATTAGTGTGACTAGTGTCCAACACCAAGTTTTCCTCTAAATCTAGGATCTTTGAGTCTGAGTTATATTCTTGATCAATTACCACCTCTTTGTCAACCATGTGAATTTATTTGTTTATCTTGGGTGGAGTTCACATGCAATAAAGGCGAGTAGAGGAATGGGCATGTTCCTAAGAGAAAGAGCCTCCATGTGTGCCATGAATGTTGGTGCCTGAATGAGAGCAAGCTATCTATCAAGGAATGATATAGGGAACAAAGGAGTCTAAGAGAAAAGAATGGAAAGAAATGGTAATGGCTTGGAGGAATGAAGATTAGCAAAGAACTGTGGTTGAGGAAATATAGCATATCCCTCGAAAAGCATGCAGGCTAAACGGGGAGGTCGTAGACTAGTCCGGGAGTTAGCAGAGGGGGATGAGATACTAATAGAAAAACTGCAACGAGAACTTATCTAGGAAAGAAGAAAGAGGAAATAGAAACCAAATACTTGAGATAGGAATAAGCGGAGAGCCCTTCCAAGACTAACAACATACTAATGAAACCAACTTAAAAATATAAACATTGAAAACTAAACTTCGAACTAAGAATTGCAGAGAATGGAGAGCCAATCCTTAAAATTGAACAACCAATGGCCTTCTTCAGTGTAGATAGAATGAAAAGTACTATATACGTATAAATGTGGCTAATAGAATGAAGGCAGCTTGAACTCCTTATACAATGTGTGGTCACAATGGTCCCTATCAATCATTGAAATGAAAAATACCTGTTAGAGAAACCCAAGCAAGCAGGAATGGTTAGGGGAGCATGAAAAGTGGGATTGGTCCTTAATTAGGTTTTCCATTACACGAAAACCTGCAAACATTAGTAATATTCCTAACCCTTACCATTATCGTGAGTGGGTAATTAGTCCCATGTTCCTAGGGTAACAGTTATTCCACATGTTACAATTACCTTGAGTGGGAAGTTAGTCCCATGTTACTAGGATGGTGGCTAGCCCATGTGATCGATTCCTAGAGTTGTGTTAGATAGTTCATGAGTCCTTCCCCTAAAAGAAGAGAAGATAAAATCTTAAAACCTGGAGATAGAACTGAAATCACAGTCCAAGAACTAGAATAACTCAAGATGATATAAAGAAAAGAGTTAAGAACATATAATAGTCATATATTAAATAGGAAAATTTCGACTTTGAGATATGAGATCCCTTGTAAGACAATTATCCAAAACCTTCACACTAAGGTTGAAATGAGAAAATCCTTAGATGGGGTTTCCTCATCCCCACCCTCTTTAACCTTGTCCATCACCCCAAAAGGAAAATTTTAAAAAATGGTTTCAACATAAAAATTATCACATAATTTAATTGGTAAATTAATTTTTTTATTATTGAAATTTTGTTAAAAGGTGTAGTTTTCTTTGGTTAATAGAAATTTGTTATTATCATTCTTTTTATTCATTTTAAAATGATTTAAATAGTTTAAAATTTGAAAAATAAGTGAAAAAAAAAGGTTTAAGTTTCTTATTTTAAAATTTAAACAAACTCAACCATTTTTTATTCTTTTAATTCATAAAAAAAAAACCCAAAAAATTTAATTCCGTTTAATTTATAATTTATAGAACTTAAACTATAATAATTTGAGGTTTTTTTAAACTCAAGTAGTATGAATGAATGAGGATGGAAAATTAATTCATAAAAACATAGAATTAAAAAATTATTATATTTAATTTTTAGTTCATATTTTTTTTTGAATTTAATCATCAAATTATTTTTGTTAGAATAATGTAGAAATGAAAGAGTTCATAAAAGTGATAGGTTTGTTGACTTGTCTTTTAGGTGTTGGGAAATGTTCTAGATCTATGTGAGTTATGATGGGTTTTTCTAAAAGTTATTGTTTTCCAATGCAAGTGAGTTGTAACTAAGTCAGAGTGTCTATCTTCCACGTTGTTATGTCCATAGACTCTAGCGATCCATTATTATATAATAGGGCACATTGTGATGTATTTTGTGTGAGGAGGCTTAGGTATGAATGATGATAGCTCAGCCGCTTGAACGCCTCAAAGCTATCACTTTGCATAATTAGTATGTGGACATGTGGGTTATGGGCCCACGTATATATCGTAAGCCTTTCAATTGGCGGACATTATGCAAAACCCATCCAATCACCAGTCGGTCAACAAACATCGCAATACAACAAATCCTGACCAACGAATGTCGGTCCCACCTTAACATTTAAGACCCGGAGCTCAAAAGGAAATAAATGAGTGTTGATAACATATCAGGTTCGTTTGGTGCGTTAACCCATGTGCACATTCGAGCACGATTACCATTCGAGCACGATTACCATCCGATCAATCAACCAATGGATGGTCACGATTATCGGAACTCAACAAGGTTTTAACCCCATTGTATAAAGCCCTCATCATGTCTGATTCTGAAATTAACTCTCGTTCATCTTCCTATGTGATATGTGTCCGATCAGCTATTCAACGGACGGTCTGATCCTTCGGAACCATAAACTCAGTTTAATGATTTTCTCGGGTTCGTCTTTAGAGTTAAACTTCAGCGCCTGTAGCCACACAATGACTGTTAGATCTATGGATCCATTGATTGGACAATCTAGATCTACTCCGGGGTTCTCCATGAACTTGTCAGGTTTCTCACGTTTCGCCAATATTATCCGTCGATCTAGATGATCCACGGTTTCCACTGTGTTTATTCAATCTCCTCCATTGACCTGATCTCGTTCACTTATTGGTGCAATTCACATTGTAACATAGATCTGCTTACTTTATCTAAGGTGCTCACATTATTCCATACAGCACTAACTATATGATATCGTATTATCATTGGATCGCCATCAATCCTTTTAGTGATCGATGGTCGATAAATAAACCTAAACACGAGATTTAACTCTTTCAACGCATACATCTAAACTATAGGTAAACAATATACAGATACACACAATCTAGACAACACACAATATTTCAATTATATAAAGAACAAGATTACAGTCTAAGGCATCTCAGCCTTAGCCACAAATTCTCCTACGACTACATTGTATCCAATCTCTCTCTCATCACAACACGCAGTTACACAATTTATAGAAATATCTACAGAATCATGGATCATTCTAGATCCATGACCTTCTCCTAAAATTGTTCAATCAAACCCCTAAATCTCTCTATACGCATACATGGTAGATAATTACATTTAATCAAGCCTTATCAATTCCATCATTTTAGCTTCGTTTAAATAGAATTTGCCCCGGTTTAGAATGGTTTTCCACATTTCCCCTTTCACAGCTTTGGATTCCAATTTTGATTAAGGGTGCTCGGATGCTCTTGCATCAAGTTCTCCTGGTACAAAAATTTACGACCTCCTATTCATATGATTTATCCATCATCTCTTAGCAATTCTACCCATATCTTCTGTGGAATTTCCTTTATGATCTTTCTATGAGCTGCAACAAAACCTCTGCACTAACAATTCCTCCCTGCTACACATGCCTCACCAGGCTTCTCTCCTTTGAGCTTAGTCTTTCGGCATCTCTGTGGTTCTCTCTTCTTTGGAACCATTTGAGCACTCCTAGCTCTAGGTTGTTCCAATATTCTCACCTTCTTCTGCTGCTATCTGTATGACAATATAAGACCATACACTTTCTGAAATTCAATATAACTATACCTCCTCCTTTTGTTCGCAAACTCCTTCTCGTAGGAAATATTTTCCCTACTTTGATACCAAAATGATGACAGATCAGCCGCTTGAATGCAGCAAAGCTATCACTTTACATAATTAGTACGTGGACCTATGGGTTATGTGCCCACGTATATATCGGAAGCCTTTGAATTGGCCAACTTTACACAAAACCCATCCAATCACCAGTCAGTCAAGAAACAACATAATACAACAAAACCTGACCAACAAACGTCGGTCCCACCTTAACGTTTAAGACCTGGAGCTCAAAAGGAAATAAACCCACGTTGATAACATGTCAAGTCCATCCCACACATTAACCCGTGCACACATTTGAGCGTGATTATCGTCCGATCAATCAACCAACGGACAGTCACAATTATCGAAACTCAACAAGGTTTTAACCCCATTGTATAAAACCTCATGGCATCTGATTCTGAAATTAACTCTCACTCATCTTTCGACGCAATATGCATCTGATCAGCTATTCAATGGATGGTCCAATCCTTCGGAACTGTAAACTTGATTTAATGATTTTATTGGGTCCATTTTTAGAGTTAAACTTCAGCACCTATAGCCACGCGATGACCGTTAGATCTATGGATCGGATGATCCAGATCTACTCTGGGGTTCTCCGCGAACTTGTTAGGTTTCTCACGTTCCGCCAATATTATCTATTTATCTAGACGATCCGATGGTTTCTACTGTGTTTATTCAATCTCCTCCGTTGACCTGATCTCGTTCACTTATTGGTGGAATTCACATTATAACACAGATCTGCCTTACTTTATCTAAGGCACTCACATTACTCCATACAATACTCACTCTATTATATCATGTTATCATTGGATCACCATCGATCCTTACAGTGATCGATGGTCGATCAATAAACCTAAACATGGGATTTAACTGTTTCAACACATACATCTAAACTATAGGTAAACAATATACAGATGCACAAAATCCAAACAACACACAATATTTCAATTATATACAGAACAATATTATAGTATAAGGCATCTCAGCCTTAGTCACAAATTCTCCTACAACTACATTGTATCAATATCTCTCTCATCACAACACACAGTTACACAATTTATAGAAATAACTACAAAATCATGGATCATTCTTGATCCATGATCTTCTCCTAAAATCGTTCAATCAAACCCCTAAATCTCTCTATACGCATACATGGTAGATAATTACATTTAATCAAGCCTTATCAATTCCATCATTTTAGCTTTCTTTAAACAGAATTTGCCCCGGTTTACAATGGTTGTCCACATTTCCCCTTTCACACCTTTGGATTCCAATTTTGATTAAGGGTGCTCGGATGCTCCTGCATCAACCAATTAATAAAATTGTTATGTTGCGTTAAACTCTGTTCTTTCTATTTTTTAAATTAAATTTTAAGTATGAAATAAATAAATTTATATAAGTTTAAAATATTTTTATAAATAGCTCACGGAAGTAAACTAGTTAGTAACAAGGTGTATTGTTAAGGAATTCTTTATTTAAAGGTTTTCAGTTGGATTTACTCATGTCCACTATAGGGGTAGTTGTGGAAACGTGATGGTTATAATGTAAGTGTCACTCACCAATTCCTCTACTTACATAGAAAAATAAAAATAAAAGGATTTTACATATATAGGTGTGTTTATTTTGAAATGGACTTCCAAAATTTTAATTTAATTATCAATAATTATTAAGTGGATATAGGGATTTAACCTCCACTAAATATTTGGAATATTCTTAATAGTCTTCACAAATCAAATATTGATATTTATCTCAAAAATTGTTATGCCAACTCTTTTAATTAAATTGAATAATTATAAAAAAATATCATATGTAAATAGAATATGATTTTTTTGGCAAAGTAGTATTAATAATCCATAATATTGTAACAAATCCTATTTATAAGTTAATAACTTCCATGATAATGTGGGATGTATATATGTTTAACTTATATATTTAATGTTTTAAATATAATAATAATAATAAATTTATTCATAATTTTCAATCTTAACAATCAAAGCCATCATTGATTTCTATATAGTTTTGATATTTATTATTTATTGATATGTATATAATTAAGATAATTTAATTATCAACAAATTAAATGATTTAACCTCCAATAATACCATTGGAATTTGTATCCTTGGATGTATTGTAAATATTATTGCAGGTGCATCGTTACATGTATGTTGCCTACATCTAATGTATTTTCCCATGTGTTTCTTGTATCTAAAATGATTGAACCGATCTATTCATGGCCATTTTCATGTTCAGTTTCATGCTCAGCTTATAATTCTTGTTTCCATTATTTTATGAAGATCTATCTTAACTCCGGATCTATCAAGCGTCGAGAGGGATCAAATCTCTCGAGATGTAAACATTTTTTTAGTGCAAAGCTTGAGGTAAATTTTGCAACTCGAGAGATTTGATCCCTCTCGGTGCTTGATAGATCCAGAGTTAAGATGGATCTAGGCCAGTTTCAGTCGTGTGTGGCTAAAGAAAATCTATTTAAGATATGATTAATTTTATCAATAATATGTAAATTCATATAATATGAATATAATAATTTTAAATATGCTAAATATGTTTGAGATTAATCTGGTCATTTCAATTTTAAATTTTCTTAGTTACCTCAGTTTGTAGAGATGATAAATATTTTTTATAACTTTAATGATGAAATAAAGATTTTGAATGTAAAGTGACAATGTAATTGTGTTGAATGATAGAAAATGTGAATAATAAGAATATATTCAGTTACAAATAGTCTTCATTGTGATTAATCTCAAACTATTTTCTTCTACTATTCTTATTTTCACCTTTGTTACTTTTGTCATCTTTTCATATCAATTATATAAAAGGAAAAAAAATCGTAAACCATTTAAATCTTTAGCTTGAGCTATTATAGTAAACATCATACATTGCTTCTCTTTCTCTCCAATATTAATAGGTTGAATTACTATAACACAAAAATCAATGTACATTGTCAATGTATTTTTGCGCTTACACTGCAATCTATGCACAATGTTAATCCAATCATTTTAAAATTAATGTGCCATCATTCATCCAATTACATCAAATCAAAAATCAACATCCACACTGAAATCAATGCATCTAATGCAAGCAATCAAATAATATTAGAAAACAACATTTACACTAAAATCAATGCATCTAATTCAAGGAATCAAATAGGATTGGAAATCAACATTTATGCTCAGATCAATGCATCTAGTGCAAGTAAGAAAATAATATTATAAACCAACATATACACTAAAATCAATGCATCCAGTGCAAACAATCAAATAGGATTAGAAATCACCATCTACATTGAAATGCATTTAGTGCAAGCAATGAAATATGATTAGAAATCATCTACATTGAAATCAATGCATCTAGTGCAAGCAATTAAATATTATTAGAAATCAACGTCTTCATTGAAATCAATGCATCTAGTGCAAGCCATAAATAGGATTATAAATCACCATCTAGATTGAAATCAATGCATTTAGTGTAAGTAATCAAATAGGATTAGAAATAATCTACATTGAAATCAATGAATCTAGTGCAATCAATCAAATATCATTAAAAATCAACATATACACTAAAATTAATGCATCTAGTGCAAGAAATCAAATAGGATTATAAATCACCATCTACACTGAAATCAATAGATATATTGCAATAATTATTCTTCCATATTCCCCCCCTCCATCTATATCTATATCTCCCTCCATATCTCCTTCTTTCTCTCTCTATCTCACTCCCCTAAACACACATTCTCTCTCACTCCATATCTATCAATCTCTCTGTCCCTCCCTCCCTCTCTCCATCTCTCTCTTCTTCCCTCTATTAAATTTCCATCTATATCTCTATCTCCCTTTGTCTCTCTATACCACCCCCAAAACATACACTTTCTTTCTCCAATATATCTATCTATCCCTCCCTCCTCCTATCACTCTCTCTCTCTCTCTCTTCCCCTTCTCTCCCTCTCCCCCATTTCTATATCTCTTCCCTCATGTTGTCCTCTCTCCCTCTCTCTCTCTCCACCTTTCTCTCTCTATTTATTTCTTCTTACCTCCCTCTCTCTCCCCATCCCACTCCATCTCTCTTTCCATCCCTCTCTCCACTCTTTTCACATCCTCCCTCTCTCTCTCTCACCACCCTCCAACTCTGTTACAATATCCCTCCCTCTCTCCTCTCTCCTTCACTCCCCCATTTTCTCCATCTCTCCTTTATTTCTTTATCTCAACCCCAAACATACACACTCTCTCTCCATCACTCCCTTGTCACTCCCACTCTCTCTCCACTTCTAACTCTCTATGCATTTCTTCTTCCCTCCGTATCCCCCCTCCAACTCCATCTCTCTATCCCTCCCTCTCTCCTCTCTCTCAATTCCACTCTCTCATACTTCCTCTCTCTCTCTTTCTCTCATACCT
>APFE031405783.1:45985-80264 GCA_000404065.3 Pinus taeda | reverse complement strand
TCTCTCCCTTTATCTCCTCCCTTCCTCTCTATCCCCCCATATCTCTCTCTCTCTCTCCCTCTCTCTCTCTCTCTATCTCTCTCTCTTTTCCCTCCAATCCTCTCATTATATCCCTCCCTCTCTCCTTCTCTCTCTCCCCCCTCCATATTTCTGTCTCCCTCTCCCTTTCTTACCCTTATCTATCTCTCTCACTCATCTCCCTTTCTCTCGCTTCATTCCTCCTCTCCCCTCTCCTTCAATTTATCTCCATCTCTCCATTGTCATTCCCCCTATCTCTCCACCTCTATCACTCTATGTCTTTGTTCTTCCCTCCATATATATCTAGAGTTAATATATATCATAACACATTAATATATATTATAATGTAACAAATTTAATATTGTATTAATCCAAAATTATTAAATTTAATAATATTAATATTATAATATATTAATATGAATGATGTCGCCAAATTTAATAATCACTCACATATATATTAATCTCTTTTAATATTAAATATGGATTATGGTTAATATTTTTTTTTGCATGATATTTAATAATTAATTTGCCATTTAAGGCTTCACCTAAATAAAACCTCCATTTTTTGAGTGTCAGTAAGTATTGAAGAGGTTTATGAAGTAATATAAAGGAGGTTTTGTGTTTTATTTACAATACCTCTGTCTTATTTATATTTTTTATTTACTTACCATACCTCTTTTTTGAGAGTCATTTAAAACTCTTTATATTTAAATGTTATTTTTGTATTTGGAAAAATAAATAATATATATTATCTCATCTCTTTAATCTATATTTTAAATTTATATTGTGTTTATAGATATGATAATTAGATTGATTTTTAAATAGGGCGGACATTAGATTAAAAATGTTAAATGTTAAAAATTAAGTTTACGTTTACATTTACCTTTACATTTATGTTTATGTGTTTACGTTTTTACGTGATATCTACCCCGATACTCGGTTGTAGAGCGCATCTCAGCGCAAAAATTCTACGATTCAGCAAAAGTAATCATTAATAGTGACATAAGCACACAACATGAATATCACCTTATGCCAAAATTGTGTACTAGAGCACTAGATGTAGTTAGCATAAGGCACTCTCAAATGCTCAAGGTAACCCTCATCGGAAGCTATTACTTATAGATTAACCTTTGTATTTATTTATTTTTTGGAGTATAGAATCATGATAGCAATATGAAAAATACAAATCCAGTAATGGGGGTTAACAAACTAGGGTTTTCGATGTTTGTGTTACTGATGGTTTAATACAAAGGTCTCCCTGAGTACTGTCGAATGAAAATAAGTGCATCTAGGCAACAGAGGTATCCCTCCAACCCATAGATTTGTTCACATGATATTGAAATTATTAAATACTAGCAATTGCCCTTAAAGATGCAAAAATACACTAAAGGAATAGAAGATTTGGGAAGATCATCTTAAAAAACTAAATCACTAAATATAAAAACTCTTATTTCTATTAGAATAAATACTATATAAACATCGAGATCAGTCATTGTCGAGGTTCTAGAGCCCAACAACTCGTTCGCCAAGCCACACAATCGGTTCTCTTGCAATATTCCACTAGTCTAGTCAACACTACTTCAGCAATGAGGCTAATGTTCTTATTACAAGAAAAAAATTAAAAATATCGGATTAGGAAGAGAAAGCTTCCACTTCAGTGGTTGCTTGTTGATGGAAATTTTTCTATTACAGCATTTGGTTATGCCTGGAGTAAGATCACTCATGGAAAATTGCGTAGATAAATAGCTAAATTACCATAAAATTTATACAACTCCTTATTTAATTCTTTGAATATTGAGGAAATTGCTTGTTTATTATGTTTCCATGTTGGGCAAGGATTGTGAAGATAAAATGGATCAATTTTAACATTGTTGCTTATACCAGTTGGGTCAATACAACTCAAAGGAAAACTTCAAAGAGCCGGACAAAAAATTGACTAGGAAGAGATTACCAAGGGGCATTTGGAGCCTCTTGAGTTTCCAAACAAAATTACAGATCTCACTAACTTGCCCATGCCCAACGCTTCTCTTCTCGACAAAAGGATTGTTGCAGCAGAAGCCATGTTAATTCAAGTAGGCGCATTTGATATGAAGGTCATGAAAGTTGTTTTCAAGGTTTTTAATTACAATATTTCCCAAGGATGCCTACATGGTTTTGGTATAGTATTCTGAAAGAGAAGGGGAGACTTGGGATTACTTTGATTTCATGAGGAATGCACATGCCAATGGTGTTAAGGTTGTCATGGACACATCTTTTGGTTTTGAAAATATCAAATTCTTTGGGGGAGTTCAGATTTGATAGGGCTATTAGATCCGTGTAGAGGTTGGGGTTCTGCAAGCCTTTGGAAGGCCTCAAGCCACTTTTTTAGATACTTCACAAGAGTATAAAGAGAATCATTCTCAGGAGAATTATATGAGTGAGTGTGGATTCAAATGATAAACCAGCGCTTAAGATAGAGTGTGTGAGATTGCTTCGCAACTTCCTTCTTCGGGTGTTCTTAGATAACCTTGCACTAACCAAGTCAGAGTTGTTGGTGATGAGGTTGATGATTTGCACTGTTCAAAGTGCCAAGAGCTATTGGTGGTGAGTTTGACATATTTTTCATGATTGTGATACAAATTGAGTAGTAGAGAACAAAATCATTACGTGATTACAATAAACATTGCATCGAACTTTCTCAATGTTGGAAGATTCATGTGAATGTCAGAAATAAGCTTGGATTTCATAATCTAAAAAATGTATAAGAATTGTTAGTCTAGAATATGGTGTCATGAGCTTTTCACAATATTTTCATAAGACAAAGAAGTGACCCAATCTCCACCATGTAATTAGCAGGTGAAAGAAGGAAATCCATCTGTGTGCAAAATTTGGTTTTCCTCTCCTCTGTTAATGGTTGAAGCCTCTAGATTTTACTACCTATTATGATAATGACTATGAATTCCCACCTATAGAAAACCCCTAATCAAAATTAAGTAAATTAATTGAGCCCTTCAACAATGTTCATTAGATTCAATCATCTAACAACTAAATTATTCATTTACATCCTTGTAAAATGCATTTATCAAAGATTAAAAATTATGCTAAGTATAAATGGTTGTGCTAAACAGATAAGAAAGCACCTTAGATTTATAATTTCTCCATGGCAAAAAAAAGCACTTCAGAAATACCAAACCTCCTTCACAAACACCCTATGTGTAAGGACTTGTTGTCTTGAACGCATTCTGCTCGAAATATGACCGTGAACGAACGGAGGGCGTGCAGTTGGAGGCTTGAACGAACAGCGTTCCAGCTTGGTGTGCAAGCTCAACATGAAACGTACGAAGGTGTTATGAATGCATGGAAGGTTGGGTTAGCGGTTTATATATGCGTGGGAGCGTGGAGGAGCACCCATGGGCTAACCAACAAACATAGCAAGGCCGACTTGACTTGTGGGCGTTTGGAATGAAGGCCGACTCATGTTTGCGATGGAGATGAGGGCGTGGACAAGTCAGCTGGGCAACCAAGACCTCGCCTTGCCACTCGTATAAACAAACATGGTGTGGAGTTCATTTTGACATTGAACTTCGATCACATCTCAACCAGTGACTTAGATGCAGGGCGAAGACAGAGCGGAAGTGCGAAGTTGGGCAAGTCATCGTGCAGGGTTGCACGACAAGCGACCCGGGTGAGGGCGCCTGTGTAGGGCTGCACGACGGGCGATCCGGGTGAGGGCATCCGTGAAGGGCTGCACGACGGGTGACCCGAGTTGGGCGTCTGGGTGGGTGCACACGACAGGGCGACCGGGTAGGGCGTCCACTGAACAAACGAACCAAGGTGTTGAACGGGTGACCCGTGTAGGGCGCGCCTTGCACAGAGGTGAGTTGGTTGACACGGTGAGGGCATGCAGACAGGCAGCCAAGTGAGGGCGCATCGTCCGCGATGGAACGGTGGAGACGAAGGTTGGAGCCGGAGGTCGTAGAGTTGGGCAGGCGGTACTACGTGTTATTTCATACGATTTGGGCGTTTGTCAAGAGTTGGCAAGAGGGACTGTGTGTGGGCAAGTATACCCAGTTTGGGCATCTGCAGACCAAACAAAGAGCGAACCGGGTCAAGATGTGCAACAAGGTGAACGAAGGGTTGGTGAGTTGTGTGGCGACCGTGCGGAGGTGCCGACGAGCTAGACAACTGAGTTTGCTGAAGTTGGAAATTTGGCTAAGTATAAATTTGGGGTTTCCCAAGGACTTAGCCCATACTTTGTAAAAGTGGAAAAATTGTATAATATATTGATTCGGGCAGACTCATATTGCAGCGAGTTGCCCCTCCCTTTATACTGTTGTGCATTTCCCTTGTATAATGTTGTTTATGTGAATGTTATGGGCTTTCACTTATATAAAGGATAAAAGGAATAATACTTGGTAACTAAAATAAAACAAAGTATGGAATGCTAGGGGTAGTCTACAATCGTAAGTATTAGTGAAAAGAAAATGATTGGTAGTGCCGCACCTCGCCTAGAATGGTTGGAAGACTACCATAGGGTTGGGGGCGTGATAGTTAGTATCAGAGCTGATTCAGGTGAAGTGCAGACGAAGGAAGTTGATTCTACAAAGGCTAAAGACTTGAAAGGAAGTTCAAGTTTTGCAAGTAACAAGTGGAATCAAGAGCTGGTTTAGTCTTGCAGGGAGAACCTGTTGAACGGTGAAGAGTCAGGAAGGATGTCTATCTTGCAGGAAATGGGTTTTGCAACCTTCAAGGAATTTGAAGGGAGTCTACTTGAAGAATCAAGTGTGGTTGAACAAGGGTTTGCAGAATGGGGAAAGCCTTGTTTAAAGCAAAGGATGCTCTTCGTGCTTTGGTCAAGGAAGGGATTTCTGACGGGATTAGGGACGAAGCCTATCAACTTGCAAAGGAAGTGGTCTTGTTTGATGCAGAACTCAAGGAATTGAAGATAAGGTAGGACTTGATTCGAGAGAAGTGGAAATGGCTAACTCTTGAGAAGAAGCATTCCATAGCTTTAACTCATAAGGAGAAAGTTCCAGAACGTGATGATAAGAAAGAGGAACTAGTGATAGTGGAAGATGTTGCAGATGTGACAACGATGGAGGATGAACATGAGATTGATCAAGTTGGACCAGGATCATGCAGTTTGTAGACATGGATGGATGAGGATACTCACATGGAGGAGCCTCATGATGATGAAGTAAGTATTGATACTTGTATTTCACTTGAGCATTTGGTAGATAAACCATATGCAGGGAAGGGCAAAATCAGTTTGTTGATGTTGGGGAAGATCTTACCATGGATGACTATGATGAGACCTTGTATGGAGAAGCAAGGATTGTTGATTGTTGCAGGACTTGTTGGGCTTCTTTGTGACCTTATGGTTGAAGGCACAAAGGCCCGTGACAAGGGAGGAACATGATGATCATTGCGAAGGATTGGGTCATGCTTTCGCCACATGGAGAATTGGCTAAGTGCTCGACATGACTCATGGACAGATTGGGGGGCACACACTTGAGATATGATGATGCTTGGGTGGACTTCTCATGGCCGAGACCAAGAGATAGTCTTGGGGGAACCTCTAGTGGGGGAACCTTTAGTGGGGGAGCTATGTTGGAAGGGACTCGTGATGATGATATGGTTCAGTGACCGAGTTCACCAGACCAAAGATTGCAGACTTGGATGAGGATGACCGATTGTTGTGATGGGTCTACTTGGTTAGACTACATGGGCAACTTAGTCATGGACATCAAGTTGGAGACATGGAACATGGCAGTGTTATGCAGGAGCACTTATAGAGGTGTCATATGGGCATCCAATGAGGAGTGCCAAAGCAGGGATGTTGTGAGATGGATTTGTTGATGTGACATGGAGATGTTTTATTTATGAGCCAATGGAGAGGTTGTGCACTTATGTACAACAAGGCCATGGACTTGGATGGAGTTGTGAGCAGACTATGGAGCATTCCTACTACATGGAGAGCTGGGGCATCTTGCAGAGACCTTTGGGCCCAGACTTGTATGCTTGCTAAAATGTTGGTTAGAGATGACTCATGGAGCTCATGATGACATGAGATTGTTGTGACTTTTGGGGACTTCATATATGGTGGACTTAGAGGATCTGATGCATTGAGAAGCTGAGGTCAGAGACTTTGATGCAGGATGGGGTGCATACTTTCAAGTACATTTATGGGAATGGCTTGAAAGAGTGACTTGATGTGGAGGATCGATATGAGACACTTTGGAGTGATGGACTTACAATGATGATGATGCCTTGGTGGCAACACTTAGGCATGAGTTGAGCTGAGACTTAACCACTTTTGACACATGGGAGTTGATTGATCTATGATCATGGGCAACACATGGATAGATGGACAAGTGTCTACTTGTTTCTATAGCAGACTTGAGGGATGGCACATTGTATATATGTTGGAGTTTGCTTCATGGACTTGGATGTGGCACATCGAGAGTCGGATTGATGAGATGGTCTCTTCATATTGAGGACACACAATATAGATGATGATGTTGGGGTAGATGTGGTTGATTTCATGCAGCGCATTAGTACCAGACATCATGGATAGCATGTTGCAGACGAGATGAGGACTACTTCATGGACCTGAGCATGGCTTGCACTCATATGGAGATAGATTCTTGATCGAGTTGAGGATGTGACGAGATGTTATGAGAAATGACTGGTGATGGCATGAGGATGTTCACTCTCATGGTTTGGATGTGATGGTTGGATTAGCTACCCAACTAGTTCAGACATGGGGACATGTAGTGTGAAAAGATGTGTTAGCATTATGTTGGAATACCATGGCAGCAGTTCACACGAGGACGCCACATGATGAGGTCGACACGATATGTTGCAATGGGCATGTAGCTTGAGATGGAGGGGCCAACCTTCCACGATGGGGAGCAGCATGTGGATATTGTGACAGGGTGGTCGATGGTCATGGATTGAGATGATTTCCAATGTATGACATACTGATGGGGTGTATACCTTGGTATGGTGATCTTGGTGAAAGATGGTTACCAGGACGAAACATGATGAAGACAGTGGTTCTACATATGTTGCAGAGATGTTTGCAGTATGTGGAGGCGTTGACATCATGGATGAGATAGTTTTTATTGATCTTGGTGGATGGCTACCATGATGGTATTTTGTCGAGGATGACAATGACTTCAGGTGGAGGAGAATGTAAAGACCTGTTGTCCTAAACACGTTCCGCCTGAAATGCGACTGCGACCTAATGGAGGGCGCGCGCTTGGAGGCTTGAACGAACACCATTCCGGCTTGGTGTGCGAGCTCAACATGAAACATGCGAAGGTGTTATGAATGCATGGAAGGTTGCGTGAGCAGTTTATATATGCGTGGGAGCGTGGAGGAGCACCCATGGGCCGACCAACAAACGTAGCAAGGCCGACTTGACTTGTGAGCGTTTGGAACGAAGGGTGACTCATGTTTGCGATGGAGATGAGGGTGTGCGCAGGTCGGCTAGGCAGCCAAGTCCTCGCCTTGCCACTCGTATAAACAAACATGGCATGGAGTTCATTTGGACATCGAACTTTGATCACATCTCAATGAGTCACTTCGACATAGGGTGAAGGCGGAGCGGAAGTGCGAAGTTGGGCAAGTCGTCGTGCAGGGCTGCACAATGGGCGACCCAGATGAGGGTGCCCATGTAGGGCTGCACGACGGGCGACCCGGGTGAGGCTGTCCGTGCAGGGCTTCACGACGGGCGACCCAAGTTGGGCGTCCGGGCAGGTGTACACGACAGGGCGACCGGGTAGGGCGTCCGCTGAACGAACGAACCGAGGTGCTGAATGGATGACCCGTGTAGAGTGCGCCATGCATAGAGGTGAGTTGGTCGACACGGTGAGGGTGTGCAGACGAGCGGCCGGGTGAGGGTGTGTCGTGCAAGACAGAATGGTGGAGACAAAGGTTGGAACCGAAGATCGTAGAGTTGGGCAGGCGGCACTACGCGTTGTTTCATACGATTTGGGTGTTTGTAAAGAGTTGGCAAGCGGGATTGCGTGTGGGCAGGTATACACAGTTTGGGCATCTACAGACCAAACGAAGAGTGAACCAGGTGAAGACGTGCAACAAGGTGAACGAAGGGTTGGTGAGTTGTGCGGCGACCATGCGGAGGTGTCGACATGCTGAGCAACTGAGTTTGTCAAAGTTGGAAATTTGGCTAAGTATAAATTTGGGGTTTCCCAAGGACTTAGCCCATACTTTGTAAAAGTGGAAAATTTGTATAATATATTGATTCAAGCAAACTCATATTGCAGGGAGTTACCCCTCCCTTTATACTATTGTGCATTTCCCTTGTATAATGTTGTTTATGTAAATGTTATGTGCTTTCACTTATATAAAGGATAAAAGGAATAATACTTGCTAACAAAAGTAAAACTAAGTATGGAATGTTAGGCGTAGTCTACAATCATAAGTATTGGTGAAAATAAAACAATCGGTAGTGCCACACCTTGCCTGGCATGGTTGGAAGACTACCGTAGGCTTGGGGGTGTGACACTATGACTTGAGCACTTAATTATGCTATATGTGAGAACAAATTCCTTTCGAATACTCGAGCAAAGCATGCTACACAATTTTCATGACCCAACAAATGTTTTATAAGAAATATGTCATTGCATGTTGTTGCGAGAGTGGCATTGGTGAGATTGGTTCCTCAACCCTTCACAACCTCCTCCTTCAAAGGCTCTCTTCAGGTTGATGGATCAAGCTATGACTTCGATATCATGTCAAAATTTAAAAAGAAGAGTAATAAAACACTATAAAACATAAAATTACCTTGGTTGAAAAATCAATTAAACTTAGAACTCTGTTATCACACCACACCACACCCACTTTTAAAGTGTGCATTGTTGGAGTCACAATTGCCGTTACTCCAAAACCTGCAGGTGTTAGTAAACAGACACATCGCTAGATTTAAGCACATGCCACGAAACACACCGGGAGCATTGACCTTCTACACCGCCATTAACGGAGATCCAACAATCTCCCCCCAACGCAAACCCAGTGTATTTCGAACTCAAGACCTCTGGCTCTGATGCCACTTGTTGGAGTCACGATTGTCGTTACACCAAAACCGGCAAGTGTTAGTAAACATACACATCGCTAGATTTAAGCACATGCCACAAAACACACGGGGAGCATTGACCTTCTACACCGTCATTACACCCCATTAACGGAGAGCCAACATGGATTCCCGTGATGAAGAAGCTTATAAGTTTGTGCCACTATTTTCTTTTTATTGTTATTTTGTCTTGTGTAGCCGCGACCATCGTGTTGTGGGTGCGGAATTTTTCTAGTTTAATGCCACATTTTCTGCCGTATAACGTGAACCCATGGACTTTACGAGCACATGGTAGACCTTATGGAAGAATTCAATTCATCTTTCCCAGCGAGAAAATGGAAGACCGACGAAAATTTCGTTTAGATGTATGGGATTCTTTGGTCTAACAGCTGTAACTTTTTGAGTGTCACGTCTTCACGCGTTGTTGTATACCGATACCCAAATTAAATACAAATGTGTAACGGGTTTGTGAAGTTACCTGGTCGTTTCCGGGAACACGAACTTTTCTAAATCATTGACTTAAAGGTTTGGCATTTGTCACTGAGAAAGACGTTCACGATGTCATTAGAGAATCATGACTAAAATCCAATGCCTAAGTGTTTTGCATTTCACACAGAAACTAAATACGTAGTGGACTTGTTTAATTATTATTTTGATTGAAACATGAGAATGAGAAATGATAATTCATTGAAGTGATTTAGGTTTGGCAAATACCTCGGAGTGAACTTTTTCTTCTTAATCACTTTTCGTTAGTTTAAACAACTTTTCTGAACTGAAGGCTTACGCTTTTATGATGTCAATTTAAATGATCTTTTAATATCTTAATATGTTCATTATAGTAGGGCAATTTTAAAGATGTTTGAATACCTTATATATTAATTGTTAAATTCTCAATTTTAATATTATTTTAAATATTTTAGATGATTGATAGATTTATATTTTTCCCTAAATATAGATAGATTTATATCAATTAATACAAATGATTAATAAATTATTATAGATTATCTGGTTTTATTTATATCTTGTTTATTGGCATCGGGAAAATAGATTATTAAAATATATATATTAAAAGGTAAAGAATGATAAACTGTTTTACTTTTACATAACCATAATTAAGTTGTGAATATTTTTTTGAAAAAGATTATATAATTATTATTTTTAGTTTATTAAAAAAATTAAAAAGATAATTATTAAAAAAAATAATTAAATATATGAAATTATAAGTTATGATTAAATCATTTGTATAATTTTATTTTAATTTATTATAAAAAATTATTTATATTTTTAAATTTAAGTTTTAAAATAGGATGATTTTTTTATATGTTGAAAGTTTTATATTGTTTCTAAAATATGATTACATTCATATTAAATTTTTGGTGCTATGGTCTATCACAAGGGAAACCAAACCAACTATAAAATAAGATGAAATTAGTTTAAAAAAAGATCATAACAACATAAAAATTATCTCTATGTTTGATGTTTATGTTGCTAACAAAGATGTACATAGTTGAAAACAAAATAGGGTGATGACATATTTGGTGTTGCACCTTGCATAGGAAAAAAGAGCTTTCGTGGACAATCGAAGGACCAAGAAACACAGAGCATAAAAACAATGCTCAAAGCCATCGATGAACACCATGAAAGAAATTACAAGGATGTTGAGACCACAACAGGGACCAGATCCCTTAGGTTATCTAAGGGAGAAAGACCCCTACCACTAAAGAGCACATTCTCACTTCGAGCTAATTTATTTTCCATGTCACGATGCTCCAACTATACTTCATCAAGATATCGAAGGATCTCTTTCTTAGCTTCATTTCATTTGAGGAGGACTTTGTCAAACAAAGTTTTATTTTTCCTATATGAGTTGAAAGTGTGCATGTATTGGTTTTGTTGGGCATTAGTGTGACTAGTGTTTGGCACCAAGTTTGCCACTAAAGCCAGGGCCTTTGGGTTTGTGTTATATTCTCGATCAATTACCACCTCTTTCTCAACTTTGTATTTATTCCTTTATCTCGGGTGGATTTTTCATGCAATAAAGGTAAGAAGAAGAGTGGGCATGTTCCTGAGCCCAAGATCCTCCATGTGTGTCTTGATTGTTGGTACCTTGATGAGAGAGAGCTTTCTATTGAGGGATGATAGAGGAAACAAAGGAGGATAAGAGAAAAGAGTGAAAATGAAAAATGGTGGCTCACATAAATGAAGATTAGCAAAGAACTAGGGTTGAAGAAACAAACCACATCCCTTGAAAACCACTCAGAGAAAGAAGGCTAAAAGGGGATTTCGTAGACTTCCATGGGAGTTGGGAGATGGGGATGAGATACCAACACAGAAAGGGAGAAGAGAACCTAGCTAGGCAAGAATAAAGAGGAAATAGAAACTAGGTTCCTGGAATAGGAAGAAGAAGAGAGTCCCTCAGAGCCCGGTAACAGGATAATGAAACCAAATTAAGCCTATAAATGCTAAAAATTGAAAATTCAAACTAACAATTACTGAGAAAGGGGATCCAAGTCTTCAAATGAAAAACCAATGAATTACCTCAATATAGATAGGATGAAAACTATTAGATACCTATAGAGGTGGCCAACAGAATAAAGGAAGTTCAAACTCCCTATAGAGTGTGCTCTCACAATGGCTCCTATCGACCATTGAAGAGTAAAAGGACCTAATATAGAAACCCATCAAGTAGATCCAGTCATTGACATAGCAACAATACCAGCAAAAGTTGTTTATGTATATGATCCATAAGTATATAAGGGGGCCTCGTCCTTGTTTAGGTTTTCCATTACACCAAAACTTATAGGGATTAGTAATCATCCAAAACCTTATCATTACCTTGAGTGGGAGGTTAGTCCCATGTTCCTAGACAACTACTATCCCCAACAATAGCTAAGTTCCTTTTCGTGGTCAACATAGTTGGAGTGTTAGGGAAAAGGGTCCAAGTGTCGAAGAAGACAAGGCTCAGAGTGGTCATAGGATTGATGATAGGGCTATAAAGAAAAGCACAGAGGTCATTAATGGCCTCATAGTAGGAAAACGTTAGACATAGAGTAGGAGCACCACCATGGGAGACTAATTTCTTCTCATAGGGAGGATCAAAGCTTCTTCGTAAATTCAGAAGATTGAGAGAATAAATTCAAAGTGAACCAATAGTAGAGGAAAATACCAAATAAAGGAGAAATAAACCAACAAAAAGTAATGACAAAAACATAAAGAATATTCGCACATGGGAAAAAGAGAGTCCTGAAAATTAAAGGGCCTAGTTGAGTAAGGCAAACTTGCCAGACAAAACATCCATAAGATTGGACAACCTGGCCACTAGAGAAAATTGAAACCCAATAGAAGAAGCTTCTTCGAGTAGACTACGAGACCTCATGAGCGATAGTGATGGATAAGGCATATAATTTTCACCAATTTACAATATGCAGGCACAACCCTTTGCCATGAATGTGTAAGAGAAAGTCATAGAGCCAATTATCATCAAGAAATCGAAAAAATGGAGCCTGTCTAAAATTTGCATGTGTGGGACGTCATTGGGAGCAATTGAGCAACAACTCCCACTCTATAGGAATTTGGGAACTATGAAATAAAGTCCAGTGTAAGCCATAGATTTAATTCAAAATACAAAGAGCCCACACACAATATCAATCCTATCACCATTAAGTTTCATTATGGTCAACCTTCTTGATTCCATCACTAAACCAGGTGCATGGTCATATCAAGACTGGTTGTGTTGTCTAATCTCGATTATTACAAGGTGTGGAGTTCTTAGGAAGAATTCCCATGCATGGGTTGTGCTTTCTCCTGGAGCCATGATGCCCATTTTGATATGTCCCTCCATTAGATTATAAATTATAATTCTTTTGCTCATATTTCTACAAAAAGTATAAGGATCTGACCTTAGAATAAAAGACCATTGCATTTTCATTGAACCTAAGGTATATTTCTCCATCCAGAGGAGTCATTTATATCCATCTGACCGACTTTTAGAAGGAAAGTTAGATTAGCCTATCTATCTGCTCCCATGCTTTGACATTTGAGTATATGAAAAAATGACTTCAAGAGGAATTGTTTCAGTGTGCATGAAGTTCTTTAAAGAAGGAGTTTGAGGTGGTTCTCCTTAGGAGATGAGCCTTTGCGTGAGTGTTAAATAGTCAAGAGAGAGTCTCTTAGGATTATGTTCTCAGATATTCCCATATCTTTGACCAATATTAATCCAAGCAAGAGACCATACATTTCAGCTTGGTTACCGGTCTTCTCTTAAAGCCCCTAAGAGTACTTAATAGATAGTTTTCATTTAAGATTAAATATAATCCCTCCCCTCATGCCACCCTTGAAATTTAACTTTGATTTACCAAATTTTACTTAAAACTATAAATTTTGTACTCCATATAATTAACATGAATATGAATTTTAAATTTATATCATGTAGATGTAATAAAGTAGTTGATAATTTTAAATCTAGGAAGCTCCTAGAGGGATCAAATCTCTTGAGGTGCAAATCTCTTTTGGAGTGAAAAGAGATTTGATCCCTCTTGATGGTGAGTAGATCTGGAGTTACAATAGATCTTGGCTAGTATTATATAAATTTCACATATATATATATATATATATATAATATATATATTATATATATAATATATATATATATATATAAGTATTCTCATTTTTAATTTTATTGAAAACATTGATTTAATCTCTATTCTTGATCTACATAATATCTTAGTGGTAGTGAAGGTAGAGGGTTTAGATATATCTCAAAAATATAACTTTTCTCTTTTAGATTTAATTTTTAAAAAGTCATAAAAATTAATTAAAATGAAATATTTATAAAATATCTTGATTTTCAAATGAGTTATGGTTTTTGGGCATGTGGTATTGGTAAACCATAATATTGTGACTAAGTCTAATTACAAGTTAATTAAGCCGTAAGGCATTCTTCTTTGAAAACAACTCCCCTAGCTGCTAATGTGTACTATTCTGAACCATTAAATGGAATGTTAGATGATTGAAGATTCTTCTTTGAAAACAACTCCCCTAGCTGCTAATGTGTACTATTCTGAACCATTAAATGGAATGTTAGATGATTGAAGATTTTATTATGTCGTAAAGCATTCTTCTTTGAAAACAACTCCCCTAACTGCTAATGTGTACTATTTTGAACAGATGGAATGTTAGATGATTGAAGATTTTAATGCCATCAAATTAATAGTTAATACTTAAAAAAAAACTAAGATTAATAATTAATAGTTAAGAAAAAACTAATAATTAACACTGATTCATAGTGAACAATTTCTTGATAACTTAACCGTTTCTTAATGGTTTTCAACAATTTAACCGTTTCTTAATGGTTTTCAACAATTAATTGGTTTTGAGATTAAAAAAAAAAAAAAGAATATGAAAGAAAGACATTGACTCCTTACCAGCATCTATCTATATTATTCTTGTTCAATTGAAATTTCCTTTCACAAAACATTCATCATGGTGGCAACCGTGGATACCAGGAGTCCGCTGTCGACGTTTCAGCACACTCGAGTTATCATGGCAGGTCCACTCCCTAAGTTTCAGCGCACACCAGTTACCAAGCATTCACCTATTTGGTAATATCTCACCTACCGTGCAACTAATCAATATTTGTTTTCGGAGCTTTAGCCGGATAAGAAGGCTTAAAGTCCACTCCCTAAGTTTCAGCGCACTCCAGTTACCAAGCATTCACCTATCTGGTAATATCTCACCTCCCGTGCAACTACTCAATAGTTTTTTTCGAAGCTTTAGCGGGATAAGAAGGCTTAAAGATCGATTTTTCCATTTAATTTGGTCACAGATATTTTTAGACGCGTTCAAATTTTCGTTTAAACAATCATTTTCCATCTTCAATAGTCTTTAAAGATGGTTAGAAATGTTGCCTGGCCAGTATTGGGTTTTCCCGGCAACAGTAACTTGGGTAACGTAACCCATCCAGTTTTACAGCTGCCTTGAATGTACAAAAGCGATGTGGTTCATGGGACTAGATATTTTGCCTAACCTAGATTATAGAAGCTTTTTTAAATAGAAAATAACAGAATTGGGGTCTTATCTGTAAGGTGAAGAAAAACAAATCCACCTCCAAATTATTTTTTGAATAGAGTAGTGTCGACGTTGCTTTCGATGGATATGAAGCATTGACATCTTTAAAATCATTTTAATGTATGCCAATACATATGATCACTCGGATATGAAGCATTGACATCTTTAAAATCATTTTAATGTATGCCAATACATATGATAGAGTGATCATATTTAAAATCCATTTAATATATGTCATTTTCAATATTAAAGAAATGACCACAGATTTGTAGATATACTCCACCACAAAAGAAAGATTAATTGGAAATATCTTTGTACATGTTGAAATAGTTGTGAATTAGATTAATGGATCTCGTAAATAGTTTGTCAATATCTTTTGTTTGGCTCAATGCAATGGATTAGTGAATAAATTGATCTTTGCAAAATCAAAGATAGATTGTTTGGACTTAGAGAAAGACTTTCACATTACAATAACGTATTTAATAATAAATGACGAGATGGATTAGATATTGACTAAATAGATTATACAGTTTTTAAATTTGGAAGGACTTTTAAAAATGAAAATGTCATATTAAAAATTATGTTGGTTTTTAAAATCAATTTAGTATGTGTTGTTTTAATGGTAAACAAAGCACTGTTAATCCGTATACATCCCCCACTCACACGAAAATACACAGAAATATTTTTTCCTTGGAGAGAAGTGCTCATGGAGTGAATGGCTATTGATTGAACATCTATTGTTCATTTAGTTGAGGTTGTTTATTTATTAACTAATTTTTTATTTTTTCTAAGTATATATGTCAAATTCACATTCATATTCAACTGCAAGCATAGAATCATACAATCACTCTCATTTTTCATATTGACTTGTACAATGTATATATTTATATTTTGTTTAGTAGATTATGTTTTTTTATTAACTAATTAATTACACTTGCTTACATAGTAAAAATCACATATCACATTCTTATTGGTTTTTATAATGTGTTTCTAATCATAATTAGCAATTGAGTGCAGATTATAAGAAATTAAAACTAATCTCAAAAAATTGAAGTTAGATAGTGAAGACAAAAGAGTTGATGAAATCAGTTACATGTTATTTCTAGAACTTCTTAGACTTGTGGGTAATTGAAAATGAAAGTTTTTTTTAAGTGTTATTAGTCTCTTTCATGTTTAATGGGTTAGATTAATAAAAATGTTTTGTTGTGTTGATATTTAATAGGTTAGATTAATAAAAATGTTTTATTGTGTTGATATTTATAATTATTTTGAAATAAGAAAGTACCAAATTCCGGTATATCCTTGTACAATCACAATCACAATTAGTTTCCACAAAGGCATAGATGTAATCCAATTGGCTTCTACCAAACCAGAGCTTGTTCACATTAACTAGAGACATGTTAAAAAATATTTTCATTACTAATTTCTCTTCAGAATGAGCTAGAAAATTTGGTTGTTTTGTGAATTATTTAGGATTCCTCTGCTTTTGTTGAACACTTAAGAATAATGTGTATCTTTTAATTTTTTTTGAAACCTACCTTGTTTATGGGACTCCTTTGATAAAATAAGAACGTTTATGATAGCATGTGTTCGGGGTTATGGAACACAGGTTCGAGCACATGAATTTCTTTGAAAAATGCCTTTTCTTGTGTTGTTTACTGATTCTAATATTGTTGTACAATTTTAGTTAGTTTCCACAAAGGAAAAGCTGCAATCCAATTGTCTTCTACCAAACCAAAGCTTGTTGACATTAACCAGAGAACATGTATTTATTTTTTCCATTAAAGAAGTTTGTAATTCTTAGATTTTCTTTTGAAGTGGTATTGCATAAGTTTTAGGATTGTAGAATATTTAAATGGACTTCCTTTAACAATTCAATATGGGAATAACGAAAGGTGTTCATTGTTTGGCACATTAGCTCCATAGGCATGCTAAACTTTTTGTATTTCCACTAAATAAAAAAAGTTGAAAATGTAACAAAGTGTTGTCCTGAAAAGGATTGATTCTTGCCTCTCATGAATCAAAATAAAACAATCAAAACTAAATTATCATATCCAATTTGATTCCATGCTTAGAGGTGAAACATCCATCCAAATGGAATGACTTTCAAAATTTTGGCAAAGTGGTCGAGCACCTAAATCAAATGAAATTCATTATGTGCAATGCAACCTTGTGGGGATTGCATCTTGATTCACAATGTTCCATGCTAGTGAGTCATGATCTCCCTTGTAATGTTCTCTGTCAGAGGAAATCAATGTTCCATGCTAGTGAGTCCCATCTACCATCCATGTATCCTTCATTACCTTTAGTGGCTTTGTAGGATCACCTCCCAACTCAATTTATGCTCTCTTTGAATTAATCTCTTCATGAGCATTGTAAGCATCTGGCCTTCTCTTGATATAATATGGCAATGACTTGATCCTCAACTTCAAGTCATCAAACTCTCTCTCCACCCTCCTATGCTCCTTCACAAAATTTGGTTTCACTTTGTTTTTTATGAAGTCACATTTTAAGTCTAAATAACTCTCGAGATTGCGAGACACTATGCTATGATTTCTATAGAAAGGCATTGAGATTATGGAAAATATTAGGGATTTGGTCGAGAACCCATGATAAGGCAAACCAAATCTCACATACCACTCACAATCCTCATAGCCACATTCCATCATTATTGACTTCTATCAAATCAATGCTTGTTGACATTAACCAAATACATGCAAATCACTTGGAGGTCATTACAAAATATCATGAAGGCTCTGGTTGTTAATTACATGTTTATATCCATTGCAAAAATATTGAGGTGCTCTATTGGCTAATGTTAAATGGTTTACACACTTTTTGTTTGTATAGGCAAATTGAAGGTACATTGTATTGAATATGAATATTAACACATATCCATTTAAACCTGGTATGATATCTCGGTTGTTAATATCGACTATGTATTTTGGCAACATAGAAATGATTCACGTATGAAACCTGAATATGAATACTTGGGCTTCACAATATTGCTGTGTTTATCAAACTCGTATTTGGATGGGTTAAATGACAAGCAACTTTTTTCATTTTGAATTGTTGTTCTTTCTTCATTATATTGCAATTTTTATTGTTATTTTGGTAACTTGTACCTCTTTCTCTACAGAGAAAATTCCAAACCATTAGTGAAAGATCCAAAGATAAATGTGTTAAATGCCCTCCTGCCTAATGTAGAGAATTTATAGCATATCTATCTTCAGATTGGGGGGAACATTACATTGGTCCACTTGATGTAGTGGCAAAGAACCATAACCTGAATATGAATACTTGGGCTTCACAATATTGATGTGTTTATCAAACTCGTATTTGGATGGGTTAAATGACAAGCATATTTTTGCATTTTGAATTGTTGTTTTTTCTTCATTATATTGCAACTTTTATTATTATTTCGGTAACTCGTACCTCTTTCTATACAGAGAAAATTCCAAACCATTAGTTAAAGATCTAATGATAAACATGTTAAATGCCCTCCTGCCTAATGCAGAGAATTTATAGCATATCTGTCTTCAGACTAGGGGGGACATTACATTGGTCCATTTGATGCAGTGGCAAAGAATCGTAAATATCAGCCCCATGAGGCACCCTTTCATGAAGAGCTTCCTATGCTACATGTGCCCAATTTTTACTACACTCTCAAAGATATTGTATTTGAGGCTACAAAGAATAAAGAAGGATTAGGTTGGTCCATTCACCATCCAACACACATATTTGGCTTCTCTCCTTGCAACTTGATAAATGTTTTAGGCATAATGTGTGTTCACATTACCATTTACAAACATGAGGGGTTGTCTTTCAAGTACCCAGGGAACAATATTTCATGGGAATAATTTATGGATGTTTCATGGGAATAATTTATGGATGCATGTAATGCAAAATTGATTGCAGAATAGGAAATTTGGGTTGCCACAGATCCTTATCCAAAGAATGAGCCCTTTGATTATGCTAATGGAGACATGTATAAATGGAAACACATAATACTAGCACAAAAAATTGATCTAGAACCATTACCATATGAGGGTGAAGGGTTTAATCTAGCTGAGGCAATGAATGATAAAGGTCTCGCCTGGGATGCAATTTTTAATGAATGTTCTTAGATTAACCACTTGGGAAGGAGGTTACTCATGCCTCTGTTTTGAGTAGAATGTTTGGTTGTATTACATTTAACATTAATATTTATTTTTCATTCAAATTTGGCTATAGTTAGATTATATAACATATCACATTTTATTTCATCTATGCTCTTCTTTGATATTTGCTACCAACTAACGTTTCCTTTGCAACATCTAGTGCAAATGCTAGTAATATCAATGGTAAAAATTTATTGTAAGTATTAAGTTTTTATGTACTTATTAATGAAATTAAATATGAGTATAAAATCATTACTAGTCCTTGCCTCCAACAATCAATTTTCATATTGAACATTATTAGTTTAGCATTGACCAATGCAACTTATAATGTTTAACTTTGAAAAATAAATATTTATTTTTTAATGTTATTAGTTTAGCATTGACCAATGCAACTTATAACGTTTAACTTTGAAAAATAAATATTTATTTTTTAATGTTATTAAGAAAAAGTTAAACTATTTTTAAATATTTGATTGGACCATAACTTGAAGGTATTATTGTAACCTTTGAACAATATAATGACATGTAGATAACTACATCACATATTTAATACCATAATTTATGGATATGGTTCCAATAAGCACACGTTATTAGTTTAGCATTGACCAATGAACTTATAACATTTAACTTTGAAAAATAAATATTTATTTCTTAATGTTATTAAGAAAAAGTTAAACTATTTTTAAATATTTGATTGGACCATAACTTGAAGGTCTTATTGTAACCTTGGAATAATATAATGACATGTAGATAACTACATCACATATTTAATACCATAATTTATGGATATGATTTCTTATTGTAACCTTTGAATAATATAATGACATGTAGATAACTACATCACCTATATAATACCATAATTTATGGATATGGTTCCAATAATCACACATTATTATTTTAGCATTGATCAATGCAACTTATAACGTTTAACTTTGAAAAATAAATACTTTTTTTTTAATGTTATGAAGAAAAAGTTAAACTATTTTTAAATATTTGATTGGACCATAACTTGAAGGTCTTATTGTAACCTTTGAATAATATAATGACATGTAGATAACTACATCACATATTTAATACTATAATTTATGGATATGGTTCCAATAATCACACATTATTAGTCTAGCATTGACCAATGCAACTTATAACGTTTAACTTTGAAAAATAGGTATTTATTTTTTAATGTTATTAAGAAAAAGTTAAACTATTTTTAAATATTTGATTGGACCATAACTTGAAGGTCTTATTGTAACCTTTGAATAATATAATGACATGTAGATAACTACATCACATATTTAATACCATAATTTATGGATACGGTTTCTTATTGTAACTTTTGAATAATATAATGACATGTAGATAACTAAATCACATATAAGACCATAATTTATGGATATGGTTCCAATAATCACACATTATTAATTTAGCATTGACCGATGCAACTTATAATGTTTAACTTTGAAAAATAAATATCTATTTTTTAATGTTATTAAGAAAAAGTTAAACTATTTTTAAATATTTGATTGGACCATAACTTGAAGGTCTTATTGTAACCTTTGAATAATATAATGACATGTAGTTAACTACATCACATATTTAATACCATAATTTATGGATATGGTTCCAATGATCACATGTGAGTTTTAGATATTTGTGTAGTGACTTTCTAATTCACAAATAAAATATTTGAAAATAGTTCATACTCATGTAAATAAAGTATTTACCATCAATTACTTCACACCATAATTTAAGCTAGTCTTTGCATTAAAAATGTATAGAAATAATATGCAGAGAAATATAGTAACTTCCCACTATTATTTATGTCTTTCCTTTGAGTAAAATTGTAAATGTGTAGACGTACAATTAATTTATCCACTTCAAAGCTCAATTTATTAGCTCTTTCGAAAGTAAGACTATAGGTTTTGATTTGCATGTTGACAATTTCACATAATTAAAACATACAAATATAATAACTTCCCACTATTATTTATGTTTTTCCTTTCAGTAAAACTGTAAATGTGTAGACTTACAATTAATTTATCCACTTCAAAACTCAACTTATTAACTCTTTCGAAAATAAGACTATAAATTTTGATTTACATGTTGACAATTTAACATAATTAAAACATATGAAATTGAAATTTAATTTAATTTTGTTTTTTTTTTTTTATATATTTTTCTCCAAAACCATACCATATAAAACATTACCATGCTCCCCTACCAAATTATAAAACACCAATAAACATAACTACCATCATTATACATAATTACAGTTAATTTATCATTAGTTTATAGGTTATTTCTATTACCCACGAGGCATTAAAGTCTCTATTCTTTTAGGATAGAAACTCAATTTTTTGGAAAACTTATATGAATATTTTATCAATATAATAATTTCATATACCCTGATTCAAACCATTTTAATTCTATCTTCGACAAATTGTTCGGAAGGATCTAAGAAAATAACTATATAATATAAAATACTATTAATTCGAGGATATCTTAGTTCTTTCCTAAACAAAAGCTTCTAGCTGACGATTTTATTTTAGGATCAAAAGAGATTGAAATTTATTTAAAGAGTTTAGGTTTGAGAATTTATTTTAAGGTTAATAAATGTATTTTATTATATTATAAATATTAGTATAAGAGTTTATTATTGTGTATGCTTATTATTATGGTATTTTGTAAGAGAAATTATTCTAATGATAGTGGAAGTAATTTATTAGTTTGTTGTTTATCAAACTATTTAAAATTATAGATTTAATTTGAGTTATCTTATATTGAGACAATTGTATGGACTATTGTTATGATTGTTATATATTATTTGCTAAGTGTAGTTAGTCATTAGTCTATTTATGAAAGTAAATTAAGGTTTCTTAATCTAGAGCATAAAACAAGAGATTTGGACAAACATCATTTATCATAGGACGTTACCAAGGTCGGGTCCTATGCACTTGAGCATGTTGAAGGTTGGTGTTGTCACTTAAGATGTCCATCAATATGTGTTAGCCGAGCATCAAGGCTAGCTAGGCAAGAGCATTGGTGACATTAGACTCTTTGGATTTCATTAAGGTGGGCAATTATCTTGTTGTGATCCTCATGTTTTTCTTTGAGGAAATGATCCAGAAACATCTTCATTTGCCAGTGAAGGGTGATGGAGTGAAAGCATTGACTTCGTCATCCCCTATTGTGATTAGGATCAGGGACCTAGCTAGCAACTTCAATTTTGATTCCATAGTCTCAATAAGCCTCATAGACATTGGTGGTCAAAGCTTCCAATTGTTGAATTTATGTTTGAATTTCGAGCGGGGTGGCAAAATGGAAATTTTCTTGAGTAGATTGGGCTTGATCCCGAGCTCGAGTTCTACTCGAAGAGCCTCGACCGCCAACCACTCAGCGAGAATGCATCCTCTCCCTTAGCATGTCTTCTAAATGTAGACAGGAACTAGAGTTCATAAAAGACAATGGGTGGTAAGGACTCATATGCCAAGAAAAGTTTAACCAGAATAAGGTTGTGTGGAGAATGGGAATCAAGGCCCAAGCTAACCAACAACAATGGCCATCAAACAACAAAAAACAGACCGAACCAGGGGGAATCTTTGGGCATGGGAAGAAGTCAATGCAAGCCAAAAGACACCATGAAGACTAAACTCCACGGGGTCACCCTACTTACAAAATCTTGAATTCCACCATGCAAAAGAAACCAAACTATCATAATTGGAGGAGTTAGAGATAGAAGAGTTTACCAATTTACTAGGAGCCCTCTAGGCTCTCCCCACCACTGGGTAGCTCGCTTTCTTAGTTTTACCTCCCCTACAACCACTTCAGTGCTACAAGTTCCAGTGTTTATCAAAGAATGAATCTTATAGGGGTCAAGTCCCAGGGGGCCTAGGCCTTTCTTCACCAATTTACCAAGGAACCAGTGATTGTAATGGAAATATCCAACATGCAACTTTAAATGGATGTGGTGTAGAAAAAATGCATGGATTGACAATGGGTAGAGTAAGAAAGTGTCGACGATGCAGAATATGTCATCTTGATGTTCTCGGAAATCGAGGCTTATGGCATATGTAAGTGCATGGGAAAGAATCATGCCATCCCACTTCTTTACACTGAGAGAGGTGGCAGGATTTTTGCTTGTTCATTTTTCTACCCAAGATAGGCTAGATTGAAATTTATTTTGGCCAAACTATCACAAAGGTGCTTCATAGAAGCTAAAGAAATATTTCCTCCTTAATTTGGATTTCCTCTAAAGGGTTTACTGTTTATAGTGTAATAAAAAGGAGAACTTGCCTACAAACAACTTAAAATATCAATATGCACATTATCTGTATTCTATTCATTAAAATAAGATTACATATATACAAAGTGTTGTCTCAAGATAGGGAGACTATTTTGGACACAATCTGTTGGTTGAGGAAATCTCTCAACTACACATCAAACTAGGAACAAGTAGATATAGCGAACTCCTATAGAATAGGAACTGACTTCTTACATAGAAAGAATCACAACTAGAGACAAGTAGGAATTAGATATTCCAACACTCCCCCTTAATGAGTACTTGTCTCCATATCAATATGCAAAATCTAGTTGTGGTCAAATATACCAAAAATAATATTTTGATGTCCATATAAAGGAACAACCATCTATCGGAATGCATGGGTGCAAAACGCTACAACTGCCAGTCTTGTAGGATGCCCTTCACGTAGATGGTTCTGTCAACCATCATAACTGCACATCTGTACTTGTACCTGTAAATCCCCCTCCATCATTGTTAACCTAGATTTTGTCGGGTTACTCGTAACCATGCATTGGGTTTTTGTCGGATCACCCTCAACCATGCCACTAAGGGCTTTTAGCCACCAAGGCTAACTACAGCCATGAAGGCTCAACAATGTTAAAGTGATACCATGTTAAATTGAGATACCACTAGGGCACTCCAACACCATGGGCCACAATCTTGCCACTAGGGCACTCCAACCACTCTAGGATACAAACCTGCGACTAGGGCACTCCAAAGACCCGATTCAACCAAGCCGAGGGTTTTCTCGGCTAACCCTAAACCATGCCAACAGGAATCCTTATCCCACTTCACTGTTACACGTGGTTTCTAGCTTACCACAAAACGACGCTGCAAATACAAAGTGGTTTTTAGATTACCACGAACTCTATGGGGATACAAATGCCTTACAAGGCTTACATTTCACACTCCAGCTCTAGAGTTACCAGGTACACAGTTTACAAAGACCACTATAAAACACCCTAAAATTGCTTACTAATAAAATGTGACTCATAAAATAAGATGCCAGTGAGTCTATTCTAAAAACTCCCACAAGCTTTCACCTAGTTGTCCATCATCATTTAATTTCCAATGTCAGTGTTGCACAATATCAATATTTCCTGCACTTCTCGTCTCTTCTTTCCTTTCTTTCCTTTTCTGATTTAATTGTCTTGGATTTACTTGCATGATTTCTTAGAGTAGCTAATTCTAACAAGACCACTCATTGAGTTAGCTAAGGTCAATGCTTCTAATTCGAAAACATTTATAAATACTGCTTCATTGGAGTTTTTTTTATTTTTATATGAAATTCTAACAAATTTAACTTTTACATTGAGCTGATTAGACTCAATCAGTTTACCTTCCCAAACTCCAATTCTATCAAATTGACCCGAAGAAAAAGAAAAAGGTGGTAAACCTCCAGTTGCATGAGCAACACACTATCAAGAGTTCTATCACTAGATCGTGTCGCAACCGCTAAACCATATGGGTTGACATCGATACTTAGAACCCAACTGCATTTAATGTCTGGCATGAAGTAGTATCCCACATCTTCACAGAGGCACTACCCCCTCTAGCTACAACCAAAGTATCCCCCTTGGGATGGAACCGCATGTTCCAGGGTTCTTGAAAAGATAGTTACACGCTGTCTTTTGGCAAAGAATTCATAGCCATCCTCCAGCATATTAGGTCAAATCATGTTTTTGTAGAAATTTAGTAACTTTATCAGCTCCGAAGGTGTATGAGACACCTCTGTCATTCTCACCGCAGCCTTTAATATCCTTATCTGGATCTACCCAAAGAAGATCGCATAGTATACCTTGATCTGGTACATCTAAAGGTCACAGAATATCATCCCTGATCTGCCTCAAGTCCTTCAAATCAGGGGATAGACCTCCATGCATACATAGAATTTTTTTTTTATCTATAAGAGCAGTAGTAGGCAAACGGTTGAAACATTCTATGAAAGCCTTCCATATCCGATCATTGTACCGCCACTTTTGTCGATATATTTGGCCCAACGCACAGAGGACCGCACCGTTAAATTGTCCTTTCAAATTTTCTTGTACACGCCGTTGCCATGGCTCGGATCTGTGAATTTGGATTGGTTCTTCAATACGCTCCACGTAGAGTCACAACGTTCACGACAAGGATGGAATGCAGTGCTCTCAAAACAGTGATGAAATGCACAGTCCAATTCACAAGGAGCAATGGATCAACAATGCGCCCTTCCATAGTTTACCCACTACAACGATCAAAGACAGTAGGAAGTTTTTTTGTTATTGTGGGATTATTTAGAGTAGATTGATCCTCCATTGAATTGTTGCAGTGCAGATCTGTGTGTCTAGAAATCCTCCGACAGAAACCTTTCTGTAACATAAAAGCTTAATTTTTGAGATATCGAGCGAGGACGACGATCGGGAAGAGGAGGAACTTCTGCAAATGGCATTGAAGGAGCAGGCATAGAGAATTTGAATTATTAGCGTATCTAGCAACAGAGGTAAAGTAAGCCAGCAGTCAATTTGAACCCACCGTCGGTGCCTCCTTTGAAGAAACACTAAAGAAAAACAAATACACTCCTTTATTTCCTCAGCCCAGTACGGTCCAAGCCCACGACGGGCCAGCTCTCAGGGCTCTGATACCAACTTAAAATATCAATATGCACATTATCTGTATTTTATTCATTAAAATAAGATTATATATAAGATTACATATATACAGAGTGTAGTTTCAAGATAGGGAGACTATTTCGGACACAATCTGTTGGTTGAGGAAATCTTTCAACTACACACCAAACTAGGAACAAGTAGATATAGCCAACTCCTATTCTAACCAACTCCTTACATAGAAAGAATCACAACCAGAGACATGTAGGAATTAGATATTCCAACAAAATATTTAATCAAACAAATGGTGGGTATCCTATGCTTTGTCACTCTGCCAACGCACTGCCGTTGGTGCCAAGCAACCGGCCTTTGATTCTCCAATTTGGAAAAAAAAGGCGTCCACAGTCCAAGTTTCGAAGTTAGAATTTACTCTTGAATCTTCCGCTAGACAACAATTTGATCAAATCCGTGGAAGCAACGTGAAAAAAGCCATCCACAATGCAGGTTTAGGGAGTCAGGATTGCCTCGTGAATCATCCGCTAGACCGCAATTTGATCAAATCCGTGGAAGCAATGTGCGCATCAGGGATTCCTTTCAATCTGCTAAAGCGTTGCCCGTTAGAGAAGGAATAATTGTCCTGATTGACATGCATGCTACCAAACTATAACCAACAACAAATTCAAGAAATAGAAAGGCAGGAGTGGAATAGGCTGCTCCTGTAATCTCATAGATTCCATAAGTTCGCTATCAACAAAGGTAAGGACTCAATACCATTCCAAGCTCTCAAATTAATCAAAGCTTAGGATGCACCTTCAACAAAGGCAATTTTTTATTTCATCCCTCAACTCTCAATGCCATTCCAAGCTCTCAAATTAATCAAAGCTTAGGATGCACCTCCAACAAAGGCAATTTTTTATTTCATCCCTCAACTATCAATGCCATTCCAAGCTCTCAAATTAATCAAAGCTTAGGATGCACCTCCAACAAAGGCAATTTTTTATTTCATCCCTCAACTCTCTATCTTCGTGAAAATTTCATTCATCAAAATGTAAGGCAAATTCCACTTATCTTCTCACAAATTTTATTCGTTAATTCCATGAATAACTTCTTCACTTTATAAAAAATTTATTTTTGCTTTTAGTAAATCTAAATAGCCACTTATTTACATAGACACTTATTTTCTCACAAATTTTATTTTTAATTCTATGAATAACTTCTTCACTTCCTTAAAAATATATATTATTGTTTTTACTAAATTTAAATCAAAACTAATATAAGATAAATAAATTTATATGAATGTTATGTTTAGTCATGTTGACTCAATATATTAGAGAATTATAAAAAAAAATATAATTTATAGAAATGTATTTTTTATTTTTTATTTTTTAATTGAAACAAGTATTTCATTCATTAAAAACATAGCTATGACAAGGTATTTAAAGCATAGTTATGATTATTTATTTTATATATAAGGAAAAATTATACAACATAGATATCAAGAGGTTTCTTAAAATTGTTTTTAACTGTGGCGAGAAGTCTCACTTTAGGCCCAAGCAACTCTAGCATAAAGATGCTTGGTGTTGACTAGACTATTGAAAAATAAAGGAGAAGATTATCTTGCAAAATATGGATAATATTAAAAATATTATTACTCCAAATTGAAAGAGAAATTGTGAGGTAAAGAAGAGCTAGATGGAAAAAGGAAACTACTATGATCAACCCCAAATCTAAAAAATTGAAATTATCTTTATGCTTTGACTAGTGTTAAGAAAAAAATGAGTATTGCCAAGATAACAACTAATTCTCTTGAGTTTCATAGTGAAACTAACAGTTGGTCTATTCCTAAAATGCCATGGGATGAAAGAGTTTATCACATATAGGATCCTAAGAGGATTGAATATGAAAAACACTCTCTAAAGTTGTTCATCTTATAGACACATTCAATCTAATTTTCAAAATATCTATCACACTACAAACCTTTTTGGGATTTTAAATCAGCGAAACTATACTGATCTAGAATGCTTCTCACTTCTTTTTAGCATAAAAATAAAATATTAAAAAATTCTGATTAATCTCTTATATTCTTAAGATTTAAAAAACCATATCAATTTTAATATCCAGTTCATCATCATAAAACAATCACAATCAAATATTCATTGATTGATATTGTTAAAAATGTTTAAAAAAAGAAATAATAAAACAATCACAATCAAATATTCATTTTATTGATTGATATTGTTAAAAATGTTTAAAAAAATAAATAATAATTAAATTAAAACCTAAAGAAAAAACCAAAATTTCACATAATTATATGGTGATAAAAAACCATATAAATTGATTTTAATTTTGAACTTACAATAATTAAGAGAAACAACATTTAGAAATATCGTAATAAAACTGTAATTTTTACTGCCCACAAAATTCGTACATCCAAATTCTTTGTAATGTTTACATACATATATCTATGCTGGTCTATGTACCAGCAACAAAAACAAATGCAAAGTTATTAAACAGTCCCGTAAAATTACTACAGTTTATCAAAATATTTGAATTTCCCTATGAAACTCAGGAGTGAGAATGAATTTGCAGAAGAGGCAAATCTGGAAAATTGGAAAGCTGTTGCTATTCCATCGTTACCTGAAAAAGCGTTTACTGCAGCAAAACCTGAAATGGAAAGAAAATTTTCCCTGCTCAAACAGACAAGACTACGGAAGGGCTAGTAATGGAGCACAGTTACATTGTATTCAACGACGGCGTTGCCAGTCTTGAGATCTATGGAATGGGTGTGCGCGAGTGCGTAGCCTCGAGCAAACCGAAATAATCCGCTTCCTCCCACGATTGGCATTTCTCTCACTTGTTCGACCACCGCATTCTTCCCCACCATGGCCAAGGTGCTGCCGTTGTACTTTCCGCTCTCGAAAACAAACGTCGTTGCCATCAGCAGCTGGAACTTTTCTTGGCTCGCAGAAACATAAATACCTTGCGCTCTGCCCAACATTTTGGATGTTCCCTCCGGCCCTTCCGTTAGCCAGTCGTCCATAACCCTCACCATGCCGAACTGTGTAAAGTAATTGTCGGTGGTGGGAGCCGAGGCCACCTGCACGGCCGTAACATTTTTGCCCACCAGTAAATCGTGAAAATAGAAATGCAGGTGGCTAATTTTCACCTTCCCTAATTTCACCTTTGCGTGCACCGCCGTTATGTGCAGGCAAACCAACAATAGTACAGTGACCGCTGCAATCGTTGTGGCCGAATAACCCTTAATCGCCATCTCTGAAAAAAGGGAGCAGGAATCCCTCAATGCAGGAAAAGAGAGAAGAAATGTGTGGTGATGAAAATGTGGAGTTCCAGTTTTATAAAGTGATATGCCGTGAGCAACTTTCTCCCTTTCGGTTGAATGTTGGATTACTATTTTGTCTTTGGTCGGGCTATTCCGTATTACAGAATTCCACCGCCCGGCGAGAACGAATGGCTTTTCACCGCAACTATCGAACGTACACTTGTACGATAAATTGTAGCACGGCGACGCAAGTCACGCGGCTCGCCACTACTGCGGGGTTGAATAGTCACCCACAATAGAATAATACAGAAATGTAAGAGGTTGGCCATGCTTGAAGCTTCTCCATCATTGAACGAGATTAAGTTGGTCAACAACATTCACTATCGATTTTTGTTTCTTTACAGCAATTATTTAAATGCGATTTTCGATTTTGTGAAGAAAAATTTCGTCGGTTAAGTGGGATATTTTTGGTTCAATTATAGCTGCCTTATTTACTTTCAGTATCGATTTTTGTTTGTTTACTGCAAAGATTTAGATGAGATTTTAGATTTTGGTAAGAAAATTTTTATGGATTAGGTGGGATATTTTTGGTTAAAAATATGGTTGGTTTATTTGAATGGTAAATATTATTGAATTGTAAATATTAAGTATGATTTACCAAGTTAATGATGGGTTTATTATATTTTTTTAATTACCGTGAGATTTTAGATTTTGTTAAGAAAACTTTCATAGGTAGGTTGGATATTTTTGGTTCAAATATGGTTGGTTTATTTGAATGGTAAATATTATTGAATTGTAAATATTAAGTATTATTTACTAAGTTAATGATGGGTTTATTATATTTTTTCAATTATGTGAGATTTTAGATTTTGTTAAATATTATTGAATTGTAAATATTAAGTATTATTTACTAAGTTAATGATGAGTTTATTATATTTTTTTAATTATGTGAGATTTAAGATCTTGTTCAGAAAATTTTCATGAGTTAGGTGAGATATTTTTGGTTCAAATATGGTTGGCTTATTTGAATTGTAAATATGATTGAATTGTAAATATTATATATTATTTACTAAGTTAATGATGAATTTATTATATTTTTTTAATTATGTTTATTGAATATCATTTAAATTTTATCTAATGACAAGATATAAAGACAATAAGTTAATCATTAACTTAATACATGATGTTTAACATTTTCCAATTCACCAATACACATTCAACAAACTAAATAACGTTGTAGAAAAATAACATAACTAGCAATTGCAAACGTTGTAAGTCGATAGCATAAGGAAGAAGAGCACATATGAAGAGAGATGTGATATGTGAAGAGCACATATGAAGAGAGATGTGATATGTTGTTTGATCTAAACGTTGTGTAGTTTGGAGCTATCTCCTTTGCAACATAAATTATTGCCTCTAACGACTAGTAATAAATTAATTTAACTTCACAACAAGTTTGCTAGGGCCTACATGAATGGAGATCCTCAATTTCATGAATTTTATGAGGTATGTGCCCTGTGAATCTGTTATATGATAGTTTAGTGGTAGTAACTTCACACATTTCCCCATAGTTACAGGTATACTACTCGATAACTAGTTCATAACAAGATTTAATTTTTCTAGTTGTTGGAGGTTGCCAATGGATTTGGGGATTCTTCGAGAGATATTATAATTATTATCTTTAAATCATTTCTTCTATTTATGATGACATTGAGATTGAAATTATTTCTTTAAAAGTGATCCTAGAAGTGGGCATTTCTGAACTAGAGAAATCTCTACTCTTCTCAACCAAAAGACATGTTACAAGATGTTTTGTGACCTGCTAAAAGACAAACCTAAATGGGTCATGGTTGAAGCAACATTTCATGTTCAAACCCAAAACAATTAAGCAATATTCACGGGCCAGAAAACGAAAATGAGAAGGAATTCAACTAATCATCATCTTCTACTTGGGACAAAATCTAACCCTACAAACAATATGACATGTGAAAAATCCGCCAAATTTCCACCAACCCTGCAAATAATTCCCATTCATCATTTGGCATGCATCTAGTACAAAAACAACATAAGGAATCTCACAGATAGTATCATTCACCATAACTTAAAGCATTATTGTTCGACATGGGTTGTTGGATATCTACATTTTCAATGGGTCCTAAAATACATATACTAAAGAAAAGATCCTACAGAGGCAAACAACACTTCCTCAAATTCAATTGTAGATTGTTATGTGGAATTTTTTAGAGTTCAGGTAATCATTATGGAATCCTCTATTGAAAGTTTCCTTGCTCCCTGGTGATAACTTTGTATTTTTGATATTTTGGAAAGGCTTATCTTGTTGTGAAAGGAGTTTTGCAAGGTATATTTCATACACATTACCCACTCTTGATTTTAAATTGTACCCTCCTCCAAAGAAAGAATTTGAATCGAGAGAGGAAACATTATTTCGCAATACAAATATCAACATTGTCCATTTAAAAATAATTCATTATTCCTTTAAAAAACATGACCCACATTTTTTCATATTGAATATTAATAAGGAGGAAAGTAACAGTAAAAAATCCTTCAAATCCACAACCCTACCAATTTCTCATAGCATATAATACATTAAAATAGAAGATTCATCTACATATTTTCTATACATGCTTTCCTATATTTCATCCATTTTCAATTTATCTTTCTTATATAAGGAAAAACATAAATGAGAAAAGCATCCACTTTCAATAGTTGATTTATATTTAAAGAAGAAAGGAACTTTATGAAAAATAACTATACATAAAAATGGAAATGTCCAAGAAAATATGAAAAAAATGATTCTCGTAGTTAATGCAATATTCCTATGTAGTAAGGGAAGGATAGGAAAACTACACTTATTCGCCATCTAGGTTTTGTGTTTGTTTATGTGGTGGCAACTTGTTTCAATTTAAAGAAGTTGCATACAATTCTATCATACCATTTAGTGTCGATATATGGCCAAGACACTGTAATTGTTCTACTTCATAACCTCATCAACTCCTTCAAAAAATTACTAGAAAATCCAACAGTCAAGCCAATGAACAATAAGTAATATAATATCATTTGTGCATCCAACATTGGAACTAGTCCTCGTTGTTCATATGCCTCTTGTATGTGCTTGAAACATTGATTAGAGCTTTGAAATAATGGCTTACTAAAGTTCATGGCAACTGAATTTCTACTCCAACTATAATGTTTCTTTTTCTTCACTCTTGGCATCCGACCTATCAATCCAACTGACCAGATTGCAATCCATAATATATAATCCTCAGGTTGATTGAACAATTCATAATATATAATCCATATTTTATACTCTAGTAATAGTTTTGTTGAATGCTATGAAAACTTAAAATTATCATCGTGGAGAATTTGCATATTACAACAAATATGCAGTCATGTTTCCATTGAATAGTTCGTAAACCAGTACAAAATCCATGGCAAAGGATTCTTAAGCCCTAATGTCAACATTTTTGGATGTAATTTTCCACATGTTTCCCCATCAAAAGTCAATATAAGTATCTTTGCAAATGAAATAAATTATTTTTGTTAGGTCCCTATAATACTAGTGATTACCCCATTACTATTGTAGTTGTATCCCTTATTAATATTGTTGTGCCCCTCTTGTCCCCATATTTTTATTATTGTGCCCCATAGAATCCCTCTATTGTTATTTTTGTGGCTTTATATTATTATTGTTAGGCCGGCTGGGTTATATTGTGACTCCTTAGAATCCTATATATAGAAAGTAGGTTTTGTCATTTGAATCATCCGAGAACTGTTCATTTGTGTAATGTAAAGGAGGTTGCCCCCTCGAAGACGCTGAATTCTAAGGCGTTGATATCTCTTTTCTATCTTTTTGTGAGCTGGTTTCATATCATTTGGTATGAGAGCTTTGGATTCTAGGGTTTTGCTGCTCCAGATAGGTCATTGTGGAATTTTCGCTATAACTTTGTTTCTGCGATGTTTCGGAAGCGAAAACAAAAACCCATTTGAGATGAAATCGCACTGAACCTTGGTTCTGAATTCAAAGATTTTCGCGCTATATTTGCGGAGATATGCTCTGAGGAAGTTGGTCTTTTTGTAGACTCTTGAATTACATTCCAAATAGGTAACCTAGGGAAAATCTTCATAACTTTCTCTCTGAGCATCGGATTGAAATTTTGTAAGAAGGTACAGAAAGAGGGCAGACTGTAGTTTCTTGTGTAGATTTTCAGTGCTAAAGGTTGAAACAGTGACACGTGGCACTTCATCCAAGTTCACTCTTCTGGAAAGGTCTATAATCAGGTCATCTTGGGAGATTGTGCATAACTCTTTCTTGGAGAATCCATTTTGGATCAGACTAGTGGCATTGGAAAGAGGACACAGAGGGCTACTATAGATCGTAATTTCAAAACTAGATGATCTGAAATTACAAAGATACATCAGATTCAATAGCAAGCTCCTACAAAGTGAAAAGAGGTGTGTAGTTTTTTTAATTTTTTGCGTAAGCTTGGTTTGAAAAATTAGTTTGAAGGAATTCAAAGGGCATAGTAAAGCATTATTATTGGTAATTGATGCCCCAAGGAAAGAAAATGCAAAAACCTAGTAAGAAACCTAAAAGCTCTATTATGACTCATGAAGAAGAGGAAGAAATGCAACATGATATATCAAAATTATGAGACCAAGTGCAACAAGTGTCACTTGCACAAAAAGTAACAGAATCTAAGAGATGTAGAAGCTAAGATGGATGGTTTAAAGAAAGGTGTAGAAGCTAAGATGGATTGTTTAAAGAAAGGTGTAGAA
>APFE031405783.1:13556-45947 GCA_000404065.3 Pinus taeda | reverse complement strand
AGATTATCCTCTGAAGAGAAACAAAAGTGGGTCACAAAGATGTTGGGTTATGACTTTGAAATAATCTACAAAAAAGGGAAGCAAAATGTTGTGGCAGATGCACTCTCAAGAAAGGATAAGGATGTGGAAGCATTGTTGTGTGGCATTTCTATTATCCAAGCAGATTGGATAAATGCAGCAAGGGAGGAATGGAAGAATGACGAAGAAGTGTGGGCACTTATTCGAAAGTTACAACAAGATTCTAGTACATCGGATACATTTAGTTGGAAAAATGATTCGTTATGGTACAAAGATCGCTTATACCTCTGTAAGAATTCCCAGCTAAAACAAAAGATTCTTATGGAATTGCACACTTCTCCCTTAGGAGGGCACTCGGAATTTTTAAAAACTTACCATAGGGTTAAGAATGAATTTTTTTGGGAGGGCCTTAAATCAGATATTCAGAAGTTTGTGGCGGAATGCTTGGTTTTCCAGCAAAATAAAGTTGAAACAACTAAGACACCGAGTCTATTACAACCTTTATCCATTCCAAGCCAACATTGGGAGGAGGTTTCAATGGATTTTATCACAAGTTTACCCTAGTCTGAGGGAAAAAGTGTCATCATGGTGGTAGTGGACAGACTTACCAAGTATGCACACTTTTGTGCATTATCACATCCATTTAAAGCCAGTACAATTTCTACTGCATTTATGGAAACAATTCAAAAGCTACATGGAAACCCAAAGATTATTGTAAGTGACAAAGATCCCTTTTTCATTGGAAATTTTTGGACATAATTATTTTCTTGTCTTGGTACTCAGTTAGCTCATAGCTCATCTCATCATCTTCAATCTGATGGGCAAACTGATACAGTAAATAAATGTTTGGAAGGATATCTTCGTTGCTTTGTATCTGATAAACAGACACAATGGGTCAAATGGTTGCCTCTGGCTGAATGGTGGTATAACACTTCCTTCCATATAGCAACAAAAATTACCCCATTTATGGCACTTTATGGATATCAGCCACCATCCATCACATCATATTTGAGAGAAATTTCTAAGTTTCAAGCAATGGAACATCACATCGAACATCAATAACAGGTCCTCCAACTCTTAAAGGATAACCTCGTGTTAGCATAGAATAGAATGAAACAACAGGAAAATCAACATCACAACGAAAGAAGTTTTGATGTAGGTGATTGGGTATTCCTACGGATACAACCATATAAACAAATGTCCCTCAAGCAAGCTAAGAAGGATAATAAATTATCACCAAAATATTATGGTCCGTACAAGGTGTTGCAAAAGATTGTCTATGGCATACAAATTGGAGCTTCTGGCAGTGTCTCGATGCACCAATTTTCCTGTCATCATGTTTTAAAGAAGGTATAGGCGACAAACCTCTAGTTCAAACAATATTGCCAAACGTTGACAAGGAAGGAAAATTTCATTGGAACCGAAGCAGTAAGAAACGAGGAATTGACAGCTATGAAATCGATCAATTTCAGAGTTCTCATCAAGTGCAAGAACTTATCCTAAGATTCCACATGGGAGGATGAGAATTTTATACATAAGCATCCAGACTACTGCAAGTGTGAGGCAACATTTTTTGAAGGAGGGGCATGTTAGGTCCCTATAATACTAGTGATTACCCCATTACTATTGTAATTGTATCCCTTATTAATATTGTTGTGCCCCTATTGTCCCCATATTTTTATTACTGTGCCCCATAGAATCCCTCTATTGTTATTTTTGTGGCTAAATATTAATATTGTTAGGTCGGCTGGGTTATATTGTGACTCCTTAGACTCCTATATATAGAAAGGAGGTTTTTTCATTTGAATCATCCAAGAATTGTTCATTTGTGTAATGTAAAGGAGGTTGCCCCCTCGAAGAGGCTGAATTCTAAGGCGTTGATGTCTCTTTTCTATCTTTTTGTGAGCTGGTTTCATAACAATTTTCACACCAAAAATCCATCGACAAGATGAGGGAGGGAAATCTTGATAAGAAGACAAGAATCAAGATGATCCAGCTAGAAAACTCATATGGATCAGCTTGTAAAGAATGCCACTATGAATTGCATAGCTTAAGAAGAGTGCTAGTTAACCACACTTGATTGCTAGGTGGATTCTATCACTGGATTGGATTCTACGAGTATTTCTATATGAGAAAGAACACCAAGGTTTTCAGGATAGCTTAGGTTCATTATACACCATATCAGTTCCACACGAAGTTGAGAGTTGTTCATGTTGTTGGGTTGTGTTATTCTTTCCAAGACTAGCCCACGTAGTGAACCGGGGGGTTCAAGGGGCGGCGGATCCCTCCTTCGTTGCGTGGATTACGCAGCGGAGGGGTCACAGAGGGGTTTTAGGGGGGTGCGTAGCCCCCGTCTACGAGGTCCGAGGCAGCACCCCGGGGAAAAAAAATTTGCACCCTATATTAGGTTGGGTGGAGCTACCTATGGTTTTGTGCATGATTTTCGCACATGGTTTTGGACGCAATGGTTTTTGGTCCATGGTTTTGGAAGCGATGGTTTTCAGTCCATGGTTGTGGATGTGATGGTTTTCGGTCCATGGTTTTGGATGCGATGGTTTTCGGTCCAAGGTATTGGATGCTTCGACATGTATAAATATGTATTATAACATTGAAAGGAACATAATGAAAAATCAAGCTGGTAGTCCCAGTTTTGGAACTAGGGGAAATCTCTGTGTTTTAGAATTCGTATGCAGGTAATTTTTGTATGGGGTTAAAATGTACATTTGGTATCAAAGTTGTTTTGGCTTCAAGGGGATGCCTTCGTTGCTGAGGGGTTTCAGTTGGGCCTATGGTACACCTCATTTAATGGGATATATGCGAGATCAATTTTGGTGGTGAAAGAAGATGGCAAGCAGTGGAAAGATAGAGATCGAGAAATTTAATGGTCAGAGTTTTGAGTTGTGGAAACTCAAGATGGAGGATCTGTTGGTGGATAAAGATCAGTGGATCGTGGTAGATCCTGGTACTAAACCAACAATATTGTCTGATGAATAATGGAAGAAGTTCGATCGGAAGGCAAAGAACACAATACGATTGTGTGTCTCAGATTCAGTATTGTTGAATGTATCATGGGAAGCTATGGCGAAGGCTTTGTGGGACAAGTTAGGGACTTTGTACCAATATAAGTCTCTGGTGAATAAACTATTCGTATAGAAAAAGTTGTTTAACCGGAGGATGAAAGATGGATACTTGGTGACAGAGCATCTAAATGAGTTTAATATTGTGGTAAGTCAGTTATCGTCTGTTGATATAAAAATTTCAGATGAAGATAAGTGCATTAGTTTTTTGTGTTCTCTACCAGATTCGTGGGATAGTCTGGTTATTGCAATAGGTAGCAATGCAAGTACCTTGCAGTTTGATGAAATAATCTCATCCTTGCTAATGGAGGAGATGAGACAGAAAAATATGGAGAGCCAGAATGGTGATGCCTTGTCTGTACGAGGACAGTCCTAGAAAAGAAACAAAAATAAGTCATCAAGTGGGAGATCTAAATCTAGACAGAGATCAAAATATCTAGGAAAACCTGTAAATGTGGTGTGCTAGAAATGCAGAAAGGAAGGGCACTACAAAAGGGACTGTAAATCTAAAGCTCCTGAAAAAGGAAAAGGATCTGATGATGCTCCTTCTGTAGAGGCGAAAACCACCTCAGATGAAGGTGGGGATGTGTACTTGGATTCTTCAAGTATACAAGTAGATCATGAGGTATGGTTGATTGACTTAGGTGCATCCTTTCACTTCACTCCCAATAGAGAGTGGTTCTGCGATTATGAGAAATACAATGGTGTTGGTGTCTTCTTAGGGGATGATAGGAAGGCTATAATCGTTGGTCACAGAAAAGTAAAGTTGAAGTTGCAAGTTGGAAGGGCTAGAATACTTCCAAGTGTTCTACATATTCCTGCATTGGCCAAAAATCTAATTTCTATAAGCAAGCTGGATGATGCAGGTGTGAAAACAGTGTTTGAGAAGGATACATGCAAGATGGTTCGGGGAGAACTGGTATTGATGTGGAGAGTTCGGATTGGAACTCTATACAAGCTGCAAGGTAGCACTGTTGTTGATGGGCGCAACAATTCTGTGGTTCCTGTAAGTGGAGCAGAAAATCTAGTGGTCTCTAGAGAGAATACCATGATATGGAATCAAAGGATTGGACATATTGAAGAGAATGGCCTTCAAATACTTCATGGTAAAGGTATGGTAAAAGGTATGAGTAATAGCTCTCTGGATTTTGACTTCTGTGAAAATTGTGTGTATGGGAAGAAGAATCGGGTGAGTTTCCCCTCTAGTGGTAAGAGGGTGAAACAGATATTAGAGCTTGTGCACAGTGATGTGTTTGGACCTGTGAAGGTTCCATAACTAGGTAAGTCTTTGTACTATGTATCATTTATAGATGACTTCTCAAGGAATACATGGATATATTTCCTTAAGAAGAAATTTGAAGTCTTTAAAAGGTTTAAAGAATTTAAGGCTCTAGTGGAAAACCAGATAGAGAATAAGATAAAAGTGCTGAGGACAGATAACGGTGGAGAGTTTTGCAGTAGGGAATTTGAAGAATTTTGTGTTATGAAACCATCTCACAAAAAGATAGAAAAGATAGATCAACACCTTAGAAATAAGGCTCTTCAAGGGGGCAACCTCCTTTACATTACACAAATGAACAATTCTTAGATGATACAAATGACAATACCTCCTTTCTATATATAGGAGTCTAAGGGGTTATAATATAATCAGAGTCAACATAAAAATAATAATGTAAGGGCACAATAATAATAATAGTGGGCTTCTATGGGGCACAATAATAACAATATGGGGACTACATGGAAACAACAATATATTAAGGGGATTGTACTAATAACAATAAGGGGTTAGACTAGTATTATAGGGACCTAACATGCCCCTCTCCTTCAAAAGGTATTGTCCTCAATGCTTGAGTAGTTCTTGATGCTTCTTTATAAAATTCTCATCCTTCCATGTGGAATCTTCAGTGGGTAAGTTCTTCCACTTGATGAGATTCTCTGAAATTGATTGATTTCATAGCTGTCAACTTCTCGGTTTTGTGAATGCTTCAGGTTCCAATATGATTTTTCATTCCTTGTCAAGTTCTGGTAATATTGTTGGAACTGGGATCTTTGGAAACTTTTGAATTAGTTCCCACCCTGCTTCACCATTATTCCATTCATCCCTTGCTTTGTTTATGAAATTTGGTTGGATAATAGAAATAGCACAAAACAATGCTTCTACATCCTCATCCTTTCTTAAGAGTGCATATGCAACTACATTTTTCTTCGCTATTTTATAGATGATTTGAAAGTTATAACCCAACATATTTGTGACCCTTTTTTTGTTCTTCTAAAGATAATATTTGTTCTAAAAAGTATTTAAGACCATCATGATCCATTTCTACCTTGAAGTGTCTTCCCATTAGGTAAGGTCGCCATTTCTTAAGTGCATGTAGTATTGCCAACATTTCCTTCTCATAAATAGCTTGCTTGAGATGTAGACGCAAAAATTGTAGAAATTTTGAATAATTTAACACATATTCAACAGAGATTATCCTGATCATGTACTATTGCGGAAAACATACACAATACATAAGCTCCTCTACGTTGATCATCAATATAGCAGCATCAATAACAATAAAACATCAAGAGCATTCACACATTAACACAGTATGTATCCCGGGGAAAGCATCTCGCTAAAAACCCCAACTATCTGTATATTAATGATTGAGTCATGTAACATTACACAGCATAATACTTCTCACAAGTATCTCCACCTCTGTTACACACAATACAGCTCAGATCTGAATCAATCACTGGCTCAAATCTCCTTCGCTGCTTGCCTGCCTCCGCTGCTCAATACCTGCTCAAGAACTGATGATAATTCCAAGGAAACCACGTATTTACTTGGCTAAATCACGTGAGCACAAGCTACAATGTGGGAAAATACGTGGGCAAACTCATTGGCATACTCAAATCCCTTGATTGTGCAAGATCTGATGCACAACTATAGTCACAACTGATAGCAATCTGATTCTCTAACACCTGTCCCTGCTGAACTGAACATGCACTGACATGCAGCTGAGTTAACTGATGTATTCATTAGTTGTATTATGAGTTAATAACTTGTGAATTAATTAATAACTAATTCACCCAACTCATCTCTAGTCTATTCGCCAGTTAGACTAAATACAACCAGTTTAACAAAGCTAAACTGAACACAACTCCATCAACTGCACCTCCAGTCCACTAAACTCAACTCACTTGAGTTCTAACTGAAGTCCTGCATGCAAATATTAGTCATCCCATAGGTAACCACGTATTTCCTTCTTGGATCTGCATGTACCACATCCGTAGCTCATCCTGAAGTGCTCCAAGAGAATAAGACAAAGTTTATAGTCTAAATATTATTATGAGCTAATAATATTTGATTGTTCTATATTTAGACTGAGCAGTCACTTCACTGTGGTGTCACTCCGCTGTGGTCTAAAAATAGAAGTCCATCTATTTTTCCCAACTTGATCAATCATCCATAAACAACAACCTGCAATCCATAGACATGATCCATATGTCTAAAAATAGACATAGTCTAAAAATAGACTTGCGCCAAAAATAGCCTGCGGGCCCACTTAGTGAAGGCGACTCTTTTCACTAAGCTCCATCATCTTGTTGCAATCTCAACAAAAATACCCAATTGTCTACATCAAAACTTCTTTCACTGCACTATTGATTTGCCTGTTGTTTCATTCGATTCTGCACCAAAGTGGCATTATCCTTTAAAAGTTTGAGAACTTGTTGTTGATGATCGATGTGATCTTTCAATGCTTGAACCTTATCCTTCTTGATATGTCCTTCTATCTTGAGAGTTTGAGGAGTGGTAATTTCTTCCAATGCATTACAAGATATGGTCAAATTCATTTCTTGATGCTTGATGTGATCTTTCACTTCTTGAAAATTATCTTCTTGATATGTCCTTCTATATTGATAGTTTGAGGGGTGGTAATTCCGACCAATGCACTACAAGATATGGTCAGATTCATTTCTTCTTTCTTGATGTGGTCCTTCTATCTTAAGAGATTGAGGAGTAGTAATTCTTTCCAATGCTTTATAAGATATGGTGGGATTCATTTCTTCTTTCTTTGGGGTTGGTTCCTGGTGTATATACTCTTCTTTTGATGTTTCTTGATCCTTTTCTTCCTCCTCTCCGCAATCAATGTAAAATAATTTCTTCTCAACACACTTATGACCTTTAATGTATTTGTTATCACAATTGTAACAAAGTCCATTTTCTCTTTTTTCTTCCAATTGTTGTGGTGTAATCATTGTAGGTTGTGGAAGGCTCGGAGAAACAACACTTCCATCTTTATAGTTGTGAGGAGTAGACTTCCTTTTTTCCATAATTTTTCTTTCCACTTTTTTACAAAGCCCTTTTTCTCTTTTTTCTTCCAATGGTTGTTGTGTTGCTCTAAAGAAGGTGTTTCTCTTTGTATCCTCATAATTTGCTATCATTTCCTCTGTGAAAATTGACCACGTAACAAGTTGTTTATGAGAACAAAGCCCTTTATACCATAAAAATTGATCTGGTTCTAAATATGAATATGCAATACATACCTTTTGTAATAGTGGTACCCCATGTAGATCAAAATATTACTCCATATGAAGTATCCAATTTACCGGATCCTTGCCATCAAACTTCCTCATATCGCCTTTTCTTGATTTTAGGAGCTCAATATTGAAACGAATGTAACTCTGTAATTTCATATCTCCAAGTTCTGAAATTACGTCTTGCGGTATCTCTCTACGTTCTCTTTCTAATGCCGCAAGTTTGATCAAGATTGGATTTTGCAAGGAAGTGCTATGTCAAATCTCCCACGATGACCTAATTATAGACTAGTTCAATAGAGTGAACTTGTACGAAGTTCCACTTGTCACTGTTTCAACCATAGTACCTAAAATTAATCTACAGAAAACTACAGGAAGTCCTCTTTCTAAAAATTCTTACGAAATTCCAATCTGTTGCTCAAAACAAAAGTTATGACGATTTTCCCCAGGTCATCTGTTTGGAATGTAATTCGGGAGTCTACAAAATCTCTAACTTCCTCAGATCATATCTCCGAAAATATAGCGAGACAAGATATGAAATTTGGACCTGACGTTCATCGTGATTTCGTCTCAAATGGGTTGTTTGTTTTTTCTTCTAAAATGTCACAAAAAAAGAGTTATAGCAAAAATGTCACGATGACCTGTTTGGAGCAACGAAACCCTAGAATCCAAAGCTCTAATACCAAATGTTATGAAACCAGCTCACAAAAAGATAGAAAAGATAGATCAACAACTTAAAAATAAGCCTCTTCGAGGGGACAACCTCATTTACATTACACAAATGAACAATTCTTAGATGATACAAATGAAAATACCTCCTTTCTATATATAGGAGTCTAAGGGGTCATAATATAATCAGAGCCGACATAACAATAATAATGTAAGGGCACAATAATAATAATAGTCGGCTTCTATGGGGCACAACAATAACAATATGGGGACTACATGGGAACAAAAATATAATAAGGGGATTTTATTGTACTAATAACGATAAGGGGTTACACTAGTAGCAAAATAGAGTTGCAAAAAGAATGAACAAGACGTTGATGGAAAGGGCAAGAAGCATGCGTAGTGGTGCAAGGTTAGGATAGGAATTCTGGGTAGAGGCGGTGGAGACAACATGTTACCTGGTCAATAGATCACCTTCATCAGCGTTGGAGGATAAGACTGCACAAGAGGTATGGACTGGTGATAAACCCTCTCTTTCATATCTGAGGGTATTTCGATGTGATGCATATGTACATGTTCCAAATGAGAAATGAACCAAGTTGGAGAGTAAATCTGAAAAGTGCATCTTTATTGGGAATAAGGATGGTTTAAAGGGTTATAAGTTTTGGAACCCACTAACAAGGAAGGTTGTGTACAGCCGAGATGTGGTGTTCAGAGAGATGAAAGATGTTATTAAACATGAAGTCCAACCAAAGGAACCTAAGAAGATAGAGTTTGAGCTAAAGGAGGAAGAATTAGACTATACAACTGAGGAGGAATCAGAAGATGAAGAGCCACAAACTCTGGGTGTGAGAAGATCAATTCGAGAAAGAAGGCAGCCAGAAAGGTATAGTCCATTTGCTTTCAGTTCAAATTTTTCTTTATCTATTGCTGATGATGATCCCAGAACCGTGAAGAAAGCAGTGGATTCAGAGGATGGAAAACTCTGGAAAGAGGCCATGGTTGATGAAATGGCATCTTTGCACAAAAATGAGGTTTGGGATCTGGTGGAGTTTCCAGCTGGAAGGAAACCCATTGGCACCAAATGGGTGTTCAAGAAGAAGACAAATGCAGAAGGAAAGGTGGAGAAATACAAAGCTCAATTGGTAGCAAAAGGTTATTCCCAGGTTCCGAGAATTGATTATGGTGATACTTTTTCTCCTGTTGCCAAGGTAGCTTCTATTAGATCACTTTTATCTGTTGCTGTTGCTTTTGATTTTAAGGTAGAATAGATAGATGTGCAGACATAATTTCTTCGCTGAGATCTGGAAGAGGAGATCTACATGAAGCAACCTGAAGGCTTTGTGGTGAAGGGTAAGAAAGAACTAGTATGCGGGTTAAAGAAGTCTTTGTATGGGTTAAAACAATCACCAAGGATGTGGTATCAGAAATTTGGTACATTTATACATGGACTTGGCTTCACCAAAAACAAAGCAGATCACTATGTGTATTTTAAATTAATTGGTGACCGTGTTATTTATCTGGTCTTGTATGTGGATGATATGTTGCTGGTAGGAAATGAAAAAGAAATTATCCAAGATTTGAAGACCTAATTGTCCTCCAAATTCTACATGAAATATCTTGGTGTTGCAAACTATATTTTGGGCATCGAAATTAAAAGAGATCGAGCAAAGAGGAAGCTCTGGTTAAACCAAATGAAGTATGTCGAGACAATATTGTAGAGGTTTAATATGCAGGATAGTAAACCGGTGAAGTTTCCTATTCCTGTAGGTGTAAAGTTATCTGTTTAATAGTGTCCCAAGATACAAGAAGAGGAAGAGGATATGTCCTATGTTCCATATGCAAGTGCAGTCGGTAGCCTGATGTATGTGATGGTCTGTACTAGAACAGATATTGCACATGCAGTGGGAGTATTGAGCAGGTTTATGTCAAAACCAAGGAAGGAGCATTGGACAGCGGTGAAGCGGGTTTTTAGGTATTTGCGTGGCACTAGTGCTTATGGTTTGTGCTACCAAGGAAGACCAGGACTGGACAGAGTTTTGGATATCCGTGGCTTTGTTGATGCGGACTAGGCTGGAGATCTGGATTAGAGAATATCTATAAGTGGGTATGTGTTTAACCTATTTGGAGGTGCAGTCAGTTGGATGAGTAAGAAACAATATGCAGTGGCACTATCAACTACAGAGGCAGAATAAATGGCAGCCACTCATGCAAGCAAGGAAGTAGTTTGGTTGCGGAGATTGGGTCAATTATGGGGTTAGTACAGGGAGCTATAAGGATAGACTGTGACAGCCAAAGTGCAATTTTCTTGGCAAAGAACCCTACTTACCATTCAAAGACAAAGCACATTGATGTTCAGTATTACTTTTTGAGGGATATGATAGAAGACAAAAAGGTGTTGTTGGTAAAGGTGGACACTTTGAAGAATACTGCAAATGCATTGATAAAATTTGTGATCTCTGAGCAGTTCTCTTGGTGTAGAGAAATAATGGTTGTTGCAGGGTTGGATAAATGACTAAGCTCTCTTGTGGCCCCCTGTGGAAAGAAAACAACAAGTGGGAGAATTTTGGGTTGTGTTATTCTTTCCACAACTAGCCCATGTAGTGAACCAGGGGGTTAGAGGGGGGTGGAGAACCCCCTTCATTGCACCGATTGCGCAACGGGGGGGTCATAGGGGGTTTCAGGGGGGCGGGTAGCCCCCCTCTACTGGGTTTGGGGCAGCGCTTGGGGAAAATGTTTTTTGGACCCTATATTAGGTTGGGCGGACCTACCTATATTACAACCCTAGGAAGTTGATGTACCAACTAAACCCCACAAGGCCCACAAACGTTTGGTGCTTCATCTGTGAGGGTAAGATTTTTGGATGTTTAGGGTTTTCCCTTATTTCTCAATAATGAAAAGGCCTTTGAGCCTCTTGTAACATAGTTAATAAGACATGTAGCCATCACATCTCTTCTTAGAGATAACTACCATTACTCGAGCTAGTTTATTTCTATTCTGTATGTAAACAATTTTTAGTATTTGTTGTTAATTAATTGAAATTCAGTTTTCGGTGTAGCTATGTGTTTCTATTTAAATCTATATTTCATTTCGCTCATACATAAATTTGGATTAGTGGTATCAAAGTAGATAACTATTTCCCTATTTTTTTGTTCATGTCCCCAACAATGTCGGGGTATGAGGAGTTAGGACTTGAACTGGTTGAACCCTTGCAAGATCAACCTGGTTGACCTCGATGACCTCTGATAGTGGAAGAAAATAAAGACGAGGGAGCAAGATATCCTTTTAAAATGTTACTTGAAGAATACCTCGAGTGGCAAAGGAAAAATATGATGCATAACTTTTCCCTGATCCTTCAACAGGTATTAACAGGTGAAGCATCTTCATCCAGCAACTGCCTTAGAGTTGCCATTATAACAACCCCAAGTTGATTTTTCATGTAAACAACATAAAACAAAGGTCATGGGACACATATTCAAAGTTGGGTGGTGGGTAAACATTATGGTGGGTATCACTTGTGGTTTATTAATGGATATGGAAATTGGCAAAGGAAAAGAGGAAATAAATGACATTTAATTAAGGAAATAAAGGAAAATAGGAGAAAAGGAAGATGAAGAGACACAAATATGCATGAAATGGAAATTAGAGAGAAAATGAAGGAAAATGAAAGAAAAAGGAAAAGGAAGAGACTAGGCATCAATGATAATAAGGCATTAGAGAAATGATTCACAAATTTTGATTAATTTTTAAGGCTTTGATAGTTTTTGGCTCAACTCTTTGTTCATTCTAGCTCTCTTATGCTCTTGCACACTTAGAGTTTTCTTGGAGAATCCTAGAATTCACTTAGACTTGGAGAGAAGCAAGCAAAGGAATTGTGGGAAGTAGAAAAGAAGGTTGGATCAAGAACTATGGTTGAAGTTCGTTGCAGGTAAGAGGTTGCATGTGATATTTCCTTGTTGCGATTTGGATGCATGGTACATGCATGTGGTTCTTTCGTTACTTTGATATCATTGGGATGGGATTTTCTTGGATTGACATTGTTTTCAACCTTTCCTTGCCATTTCTTGGATAGTCATGATGTAGTGGGTTCTCTAATATGATTAAGCTTTGGATGGGTGGTAGGCTTGGATCCCAGTTAAGGTGGTCTCAAGAAAATTCCCAAAGGTCAAGGGTGAAATGAGCTTTCTCTTGGAACTCTTACTGAATGTGTGGAGATAAGAAAATTCCTCTAGAGCTAATGAAGGAAGTCACATAAATCCAAGTTTGTTTGGTGTCAGTGATTTCTGGACCGATTTAGGTGAAATCACTATGGTTGAGGGTTGAGGTGCTTTGGCTTCTAAAACTCCTGGTTGGTTTGGTTTAAACCATATGATCCCACATTAATGTTTGGAATATGGCACAGGTTTGATTGTTTGAAATATATATTTGGTTCATCCCAATCTATGGTTGGGTGGTACATGGAAGTACCTGACTTGGTTGGCATTTTCATGTGTTAATATGAGTTATTTTCCTATTGTGATCTATGAGCACATGTAATGGGTATTATGCCAATCTTATGGTTGGTTTGTCATGGATTTTGTTCCGATTATATGATGGTCACAAACATGGTTGAGTGATGTGCCCTTACTATGTATCTTGTTCATTATTTGATAAGTTATTGAATCATTAATGCATGCATGTGCTAACAAGTGTTGTTGCACCGTGCTTGAGAGGGAATTGAGCCTTCTTTATGATTCTCCAATGAAGTTAAGAAGATCATGATCATATATGAATTGATGACCTATAGCTACTATGTGCACTATATGTTTAATGAAACATCTATCATGTATTAGGCATGTCTTGAAAAATATATAGCTCTAGTACTGATTATTTGTACATGATTATCCTATATTTGATTCTAGAAAGTTTTGGGATGTTTTGGGTAGTGGCTTGTAGCGAAACCCTAAAAAATGGTACTGATCTTGCAACCGTACACTTTGGACTGGATAATTTCAATTATAATTGCATGCCAAAAGGCTCATGAGTGCATTTGGATCCTTCCAACCGCATGCATAGTGTTCAAGATTGTGGTTTGGATGTAAATCCTGAGAAGTAAAACTTCCAACACATAGATTGATCACCACTGATTGTTGTCAGACACTTGGGTGATCAGATGTCCCTGAGGAGAGGCAGTATGTTTCTAATCAATAGAGCCCACTTCCATAACTAAAACTTGAAGGTCAAGTCATGCCATAGTAACTCTCAACTCCTGTTTACTTCGAGAACTTCTAAAAGTAAGTAAATGTGCGATGGGGTGGTTACATGGTGGTATCAGAGTTTAGTTGCAGGACTCGACCTCGGGATACATGCAAATGGTTATGGTTATCATGTGTGCAATTATTGTTACAGTTTTTTTTATTATCATGCATGTGTCATGATGTTGATATTGTTGAAAAATGTGTAACTAGGTTCAGTCTTCATCAATATGAAATGTACTTTTGATTCCTCTATATTGTAAAATGAAAGAAAAAATTATTTTTGGACACATGGATTTCATACTCAAGGTCTTTTATTTTAGAGTTCAAGAACCCATTCAGTGCTTCTAGGATTTATCCTAGGGTTAAGAAGTCAAAAGAGTCATTTTCATATAAGGAAGGCCCCATAGGGCAAATTTTAACTTGTAAAAAGAATTACTTTTGTATTGTAAGGTATCAAGATACCTTTCAAGACTGAGTTGGCGTGGAGGCTAAGAAGTCATCTTATTCCAGGGCATTTCATCCACCTTGGAGGCCTATATATAGGAGATATATCGACCTCCTTAGATCATCATCAATCCTCTCATCATTCAAGTGAAAGAGAAGAAGAAGAAGGAAAGTGAAGAAAGAAGAAGGACTAAGACAAGTGTTTGGGTCATTTCACTCTCTCTTTTCACATGTGTGAAGGAAAGAAAACTAAGGTTTTTCTACTACAAGATGAAATTTGAAGATAGTGAAAAAAGAAGATTGAAGGGAGGCTCATTAGGTCATCCTCAAGCCTTAGAATATGGAGAAACTAAAGGGAAGGTGAAGAGAATCCCTGTAATCCCTAAATCATCTCACACGTGCGAAGGTAGTAGTTGTTAGAGGGGTCGAAAGTTTTAGACCTGCAGTGGAGGTCAAAATTTTTAGTTGGGGGTTGAAGTGGTGTTGTTGGAAGAGATTTGATTGGATTTGACTTGGATAATGGAAGCACATCATAAAGAAAGTTAGACTTGGTCTTGGAAGGGTATTGGTCTTGGTCTAGAGATCTTGTAATTCTTCAATTGATGAATCTATAAGAAGAGAAGAGATTTACGGGTTTTCCTTTCAACTGTGTTGAGAAATGGCAACAAGAAATTCCAGTTTAATTTTGTCCTTGAATTAAATTGAGAATTAAAATCGAATTCTATTCTCATAGAAACTTGTAAATAGTTAATTAAGTTTAATTAACTTAATTAGCTTAGGAATTTCAAGTTGGAAGTCTTTCTGTAGTCATGTATATGTTCTCCCTAAATTTTAGGGGTCCAATATGAGTTTAAATTGAGTTCGAAAGTAGATCACTCAGTTTACTGAGTTAAGTTTAGTTAAATTAATTCCAAATTGTTTTTGGAACTAATAGAGGACTAACAGTTAGTTGGTTCACTAATGCATCCACTAGTACTACTCCATTTAACTGAAGATTCCCTCATGAGAAACTCCTGCATGTCAGTTCAGGGAAAGACCCAGATGAGAATAGAGTGCAGGGACAATGTACGATCAGTGGTATTATTTACTTGAGTTCAGATATAATGCATGCATCAGAGACTAATGTTATGCTTGGATTGCGCAGTTTTGGAAGCATGAATTCCCTTTAAATATAGGCTATTCATCCTACGAATTACGCAAGAGAATATAGCTTGGAGAGCTGCAAAATTTGCTAAGTGTTGGCCAAGAGCTAGCTTGAGAGCCTAGAGAGCTGAGCATACTTGTGCAGAATTGTTTTAATGAGAACAAGCTTTGTATATTGAATCATATTTCTAATATATGCAATACAGATAGCGGGGTTTTGAGTAGTGGATTTTCCCAGATACATTTTGTGTTATGTGCCATTGATTTATCTTCTTCTTGTTCTTATTGTTTTCATCAATCTATTGGCTTCCGCTGGTTGAAAGTAGAAGTCGATTCTTGTCTTTTGCTTTAGCACATTCCATGAGATTGTAAATCTACATGATTTTCTACATGGTATTAGAGTTGAGAACAGTAAACTATAGGAGATTTCGATGTTTTGATTTTTTGGTTACAGGTGAAATTCGAATTTGCAATACATACTTCATGATCGGAAGATGGTGTTCTACAGTTTGCAGCTCGAGTATGCCTTGGAAGGAAACTCAAATTTTATAGTCGGGAGGGATAGAATGGAGGCTATGCTAGAGGATAATGGCTTGAAGGAATTTGTTGATCAAGAAATTCCTAAGCCAGTAGCATCAGATGCACAAAAAAAATTGGCTGGATGGAAGAACTATGTGGTGAAGGTGAGGTGAATAATCCTTGAGGGTGTTTGAGACCACATTGTCGCAAGTCTCCATGGTAAGGAAAATCCGTATGATATGTGGAAAACATTGAGAGACTTATCAGAAAAACATTGACTAAAGGAAATTGGCACTGAAGGACAAACTTCAAAAAATCAAAATGGAGAAAGTCGAGACTATTCCAAAATACTTGACTAAGTTCACTCAATGTTGTGATGAACTTGGAAGTGTTGGAATCACGGTTTTCGAGGATGATATGGTGAGTCTTGCTCTTCTAGGACTCCCAAAGAGTTCGCATAGTTATTAGGAATCTGTTAATGGTTGGGAGAAGCTACTAGATTGGGAATGACCATGGTCGGATTTGATGCCAGAGGAGATTAGGAGGAACACTAGGGATGGCTCTTCATCAAATATCAGTGATGCAGAGATATATACCTTAGCGATTAAGGCAAATAAGGATAAATGGAAAGCTTCCCATTCCAAATCGGATTCTTATCATGGAGGTAAGAAGAAAGACATGATGAAATTTAAGTGCTTTCATTGTCATGAGCTAGGCCATTTGTCTAAAAATTGTCCACTCAAGAAGTCCAAGAAGACGTCCTCGTGAGGAGTGGTGGGTGAGACTCTAGCCTCTCAATTTGAATTGCACCTTTCCCTCATTACATGCATGGTGCCATCAATGATGGGAAGTGTATGGTACTTAGACAGTGGAGTTTCATTCCACATGACTGGAAACAAAGATTTATTCAATGACCTGTAGGAGAAAGATCTCCATATGTGTATCGAGATGGGTGACGATGGGAAATATATTGTTACTGGATTGGGAATGATTACTTTTTATAGGAAGCATGGGGCTTCACTTACCTTGAAGAATGTTATGTATGTGCCCGGGCTGAAGAAGATCTTGGTATCCATTTCCATGCTTGAGGATAGAGGCTGTGATGTGATCTTCTCAAAAGGAAAGGCATTCCTTCAACACATAGCCATGGGTCAAGTAAAGAAGATAGGGATTCGGGTGAAGAATCTCTATAAGCTAGAGGTAGAGGAGTGTGCTCCTTTGAGCACAAAAGGAGAAAGGGTGCAAAGCCGAGACATTGGTTATTTTTGGCACAAGAGATTGGGCCACTTGCATCATGGGGCTTAGAATATATTGCAGCAGATCTCTACCGATCTTCGTAAAGGTATGCTTGAGCAATTTGATACATGCAAGGGGTGTACTTTGGGAAAATAAATCAAGTCTTCCTTTCATGACAAAGACAGTCGAGTAGAGGCTATTTTAGAGCGAGTTCATTTAGATGTGTGTGGACCATTCTCGACAACATCCAAAGCCAAACACAGGTATTATGTTATATTTGTTGATGACTATTCTCATAAATGCTGGATATTTTTCATGTAGAAAAAGGATCAAACTTTCACAAAGTTTTGTGATTATAAAGCATTAGGCAAGAAGGTTAAAGATTTACAAAGTGATAACGGTGGTGAGTATGTCTCAAATGATTTTAAGAACTTCTGTGCAGTGGAAGGGATTAAATGGGAGTTTATGACACCCCATAACCCTCAACAAAATGGGGTGGTCAAGAGGAAGAACAAAAGCATACTAGGGGCATCGAGGGTGATGTTGCATGATCAGGGCTTACCACTACACTTGTGGGTTGAGGCATGCAACACAATGGTTTATGTTCAAAACCATAGTCCACATCAGATACTTGAGATGAAGACACCATAGGAGGCTTATTCAGGTAAGAGGCTAGATGTTGGTCACTTCAAGACTTTTGGGTCATTAGTATATCTCCATGTGACCAAAGATGCACGGAAGAAGCTTGAACCAACAACAGAGTTGGGGATAATTGTGGGGTACACTAGTACACATCACAACTATCCAGTGTACTTGCTAACTTGTAGGATGACAATGGTTCAAAGGGATGTCAGATTCGATGAGAAGAAGGCCATGCAAGTTTCCCTTGAGAGGGAGCTTGAGCTACTTGTGGATGAGGATATTTTAGCTCCTAAGGTTGAGGAGCCTCATATTGATATGGAGCAGCCACATGTAGAGGATCCGGGAGTGGATACATCCACTGAGACATAGTCTTAGTGAGAGGGAAGAAAGCGCACCATAGAGGCTGACAGATTTTTGGATGATGCACGGGAGATGTGGGAGCACCCACTTCTCAGTGCACCCAGAGGAGTTCACCTAAGAGGCACACTGGATACATGGCTCTTATGGGTGAATGCACTGTGACAGAGCCATCTTCCTTTAAGGAAGTAGTGTCACAGCTGGTTTGGGTTGATGCCATGGTGGAGGAGTATCACTCCATAATTCCTAACAGTGTTTGGATGTGGTCCCAAAACCAGAGGACAATTCAGTGGTGAGCTCCCATTGGATTTACAAGGTAAAGCAAGCTGGAGATGGTAGTATGGAGAAGAATGAGGCTAGATTTGTGGACTGTGGATTTTCACAGGTAGAGGGGATTGACTATGATGAGACCTTTTCTCCTGTTGCACGGTACTCATCAATCATATTTATATTGGCACTATCATAACAGATGGATTGGAAGACACATCAGATGGATGTGAAGACAACCTTCCTTAATAGCATGATTGAGGAAGAGGTGTACATAGAGCATCCTGAAGGTTCTGAAAACTTTGACCATGAGTCGCATGTGTGTCAGGTCAAGAGAGCATTGTATGGACTAAATAAAGCACCCTATGCTTGGTACACCAATATAGATAGATACTTCACTAGGTTGGGCTTCATGAAGAGTGAAGTGGATTTGAACCTATACCACATAGTGGTGGAAGGTAAACTATTTATCATTGTACTTTATGTTGATGATCTCATAATGATAGGTGATGATCAATTGATCAAGTCTTGCAAGGAGGACCTTGCAAGAGAGTTTGAGATGAAGGACATGGGGCTTATGCGTTACATTATTGGCATGGATGTATGGAAGGGAGATGGGGACTCGTTTGTGTCTCAAGGCAATTATGCCAAAGAGATACTCAAGAGATTCTACATGGAGAGAAACAAACCCATGGAGACTCCTCTAGCAGGTAACTGGAGGAAGGAGGATGCTACTTCGGGAGAAGTAGTTGAAGCTATTGTTTATAAGTAGCTTGTGGATTCACTCATGTACTTGGGGAACACATGACCGGATATGTGTTATGCAGTTAACCAGCTTTGTCAAATGATGGTTAGGCCTACCAAGCTGTATTGGAAGGCATAAAATCATTTGTTGACATACCTCAAGGGAAATTGTCAGTATGGATTATGGTACAAATGGACAGAGGGAGTGAAGATTCAAGGCTTCAGCAATGCAGATTGGGTAGGGAGTCCATCCAAAGGGAAAATCACATCAGGATAGATCTTCAGTATTAGGTGAATGATAGTTTCTTAGTATGAAAGGAAACAACGATCGATTGCACTAAATGCGACAGTGGTAGAGTACATGGCTACGAGTTAGGTAGCATGTGAGGCCATCTAGATGAGGAAGATCCTTGTTGGTTTGTTTGGTCAATAGATGAATCCAACTGTGATTTACTCTAATAATTAGAGTTGTAGTAAACTCTCTGAAAATCTAGTTTTTCATGATTGGTCAAAGCATATTGATATCTGATATCATCAACTCAAAGATTGTATATTGAGGCAGATTATGTTGTTAGAGTACATTCCCACGAAGGAGCAAGATGCTGAAATTTTGAAAAAGACACTTTCAAGATGTAAATTCGAGTTTCACAAAGATAGGATCAGGGTGACTGATAATCCCTTTCTTGATGAGAGGGAGTGTTGAGAAATGGCAACAATAAATTCCAGTTTATTTTATCCTTGAATTAAACTGAGAATTAAAATCGAATTCTATTCTCATAGCAACTTGTAAATAGTTAATTAAGTTTAATTAACTTAATTAGCTTAGAAATTTCAAGTTGGAAGTCTTTCTGTAGCCATGTATATGTTCTCCCTAAATTTTAAGGGTCCAGTATGAGTTTAAATTGACTTGGAAAGTATATCACTCAGTTGACTGAGTTAAGTTGAATTAAATTAATTCCAAATTGTTTTTGGAATCAATATAGGACTAACAGTCAGTTGGTGCACTAATGCATCCACTAGTGCTACTCCAGTTAACTGAAGATTCCCTCAAGAGAAACTCATGCATGTCATTTCAGAGAAAGACCTAGTTGAGACTAGAGTGCAAGGACAATGTACTATTAGTGGTATTATTTACTGGAGTGCAAATATCATGCATGCATCAGAGATTGATCCTATGTTTGGATTTTGTAGTTTTGGAAGCATGAATTCCTTTTAAATACGGGTTATTCATCTTAGGAATTACACAAGATATTACATCTTGGAGAGCTACAAAATTGGCTAAGTGTTGGCCAAGAGCTAGCTTGTGAGCTGAGAGAGTTGAGCATACTTATGCGGAATTGTTCTAGTGAGAACAAGCTTTGTATATTCACTCATATTTCTAATATATGTAATACAAATAGAAAGGTTTTGAGCACTGGCTTTCCCCAGATACATCTTGTGTTATGTGCCATTGATTTATCTTCTTGTTGTTATTGATTTCATCGATCTATTGGATTCCGCTAGTTGAAAGTAGCAAGATATTCTTGTCTTTTTCTTTATTACATTGCATGAGCTTGTGAATCTATAGGATTTTCTACAAATTAGAGAGCTTTTGGCCTTGGCTTGCAACCTATATCTTGTGTTCTTGTTCTTGGCATTATGATACAGGTGTTGTCCTTGATGGCAACTCACTCAGAGGTTTGATAGAGGTGATGGCAACTTAATCAGAGGACAAATCTTAGTACAACATGTCAAGAAAGAGATATACACAGGTTCATCGTGACAAAGCAGCGTATACACGCGGGTTGGACGTTCCGAAGACACGTATGCATATACACGCACTTTCACGCAAGGAAAAGCGCATACATGTGAGAAAACTTATGTTTTCGTCCATGATATTTAGTCCTTGGTATTTGAACCTATGGTTGTGGACCATGGTATCTCGTCAGAAGTGTTGATCCCAAGTATTGGGTCCATGGTATTGTTTCTACATGGTTTTAGACCATGGTATTGAGAGAAGCCTAACCTATATAAGGAGAAGATCATTACGCAAAGGTGGATGGTAAGGAATGGACGTCTGACGAAGTGGGAAGATCTAGTATTGCTGCTTATCGGTTTGTGATGCTTGGCTCGGGTTGGATATGACAGCGAAGGTATAAGTAATTATCTTTAGATCTGTAAGCGGGTTGTCTCTGGTGAAAGCGCGTATACACGCGGTTTTGATATAGTCAAGTAGCGTATGCATATGAGATTTGGTGTTTCAGGTTGTTGTTGATTCTAGTGGTTGTTGCAGAGTTTTGGGCTCTGGTTTGTGTTCTGTGTTTTTGATGACAGGGTTTCAGTGATTCAGTATTGGGTGATTTAGAGACTTATGATGCAAGTATAAGTTGATGATTGTATTGCAGCAGTGATTGTTTTGTATTTATGGATCCAGTCTGAAAATTTATGAAACGTGGTCCCTGAAGAAAAGAAGGTTGTAGCCTTCTGTAGGTCAACACCTACGTACTAGTATATCAGCTAGTACAAGAGCTAAGGGGGTTGTAGCTCCCTTCCAGAAGCAGCTGGAAAACGAGAGAGGGTTGTAGCCCTCTGCAAGTTGAAGCCTGTGTGCTGGTAAAGGACTGCACTAGTACATTGTAAAAGAATTTTCTTATTAAAGGAAGAAAGAGACGAATTGCAGCAGGTGGTTTTCACCCACATTGGGTTTCCACCTTATATCATGGTGTTCAGTGCTTCTTATGTGTGATGATCTGTACTGTTTTACTACACTTGATTATTGTTAATATAGTTAATAATGTTCTGATGCATTTACTGAAGATAAGCTAACTGAATCATAAGATTACTACATGTACGCTAGTTTCATTTAACACAGTCGCGTATATACGTGGATATACTAAACTGAAGCTGTGTATATGAATCTGAGTATGAAAAATGAAAAGTATATGATTTGATAATACTGATTCACCCCCCCCCCTCTCAGTATTTTTTTCAACACTTGTGTACTGTTGATCTTATTATTTTGTATTTTTTTTTATGATAAGAATAATATAATAATAAGAGAAGAAGATAATAAGTAAGTAAAAGTAAAAACACATCACAAGCAGCTATCAAGTATAAGAGAAATCATCCTAACTATTATCCTATAGATTTCTCAACATGGAATCAAAGCTAAGGTTGGCTAAGGGCATAATGAAGATCATTATTCCCTTGAAGAAGTCCCTACAAAAGTGTTCTATGGTAGCAAGCCATCTCAAGAAAGGGATCAAGGCATTGTGGAATATGTTGGTCAAAGTTGTCATTGATGTCAATATGGAATTGTTGAAGGTGGCTAAAACCCTAATAATGTCCTAACCCTAAGTGCCATGGATTAAACCTTATCCTTAGAAACAAACCCTAAATGGAAATATAATGAAGCCCTAACCTTATGATAATATTCTTGATAAAATCCTAATCCTTGAATTCCCTTATATTAATCCTTGAAGCATCATACTATAGCTCCATAAAATTCCTAAAAATATTTAAACTCTAAAAAGTTTTTCATAATTTCTTTTAATGGTAACCTCAAAACACTTTTTTAGCTACCCATTCATTAACATCCTACCATAAAAAAATTATTAATTTAAATACATTAATAAAACCTTTATAATACTACATCCATGACATGCATAGTTTTGCAAATTAAAAAGGGAGAGTTATATATAACGTTGAACAACTCCATGCTAAGACATATTACATGACCCCACCATCACGAAGTTCAATTAAATTTAAAAACTATTTATATAGTTTGCTTCATACAATTCAACACCATTTCACATATCCACTCACCATAAGTTGTGACTCTTCATGAGAAATGACCATAAATATATGGCTCAAATTCTTTCCATTATAGATCATCCAATTTTTTGAGACATTCAAAGATAGTCGGAAGAAGGAAATAGCTTGTCAAAGAAGATAAAAAGAGAGGGGCAAAGAACATAAGAGTGTTGATCTTTTCTGTCTAGACTTTGTGGAAGGAAACTACTTGACATACTTTTGGAAAGTGATTATACCCATAAGTATGTGGATCTATAGCATATGTATTAAACATGTGGTGAGCATTTATACTCCAAAATTATGGATATATTTCTTATGAACCTGTAGTAGCGTATTCTTGAACCTGTGGAGAGCCATTGCATTTCATAATTGTGTGGAACCACAGTCTTTGAAATTATTTTTGTGCAAATTATATGATAGACCTATAGAGAAACTTTCCTTTTGAGGCATGAAAGCTCATCTTTCTAAGGAAAGAAAAGGTCTGAAGTTTGAGGCATTGCATCTCTACAAAATCATGTGGATTTGATGTAGTATATGTTTGTGGAACAATGCATATATATCTTTGTTTTGGATGATAAATATAAGGTGATCAAGAATGCAGTTCAAAAGAAAAATATTGGCCTTCTATAGCTACAAAAGAGACTTGGAGAAACTCTTCTAATTGCATAATTGTGGAGAGATTCTCCAACTTGAAGTAGAATATTTTTCAGTCCTTTGGAAACATAATTTTGTCTCTTTGTGCTTGGACCCGTGGAAGCATCTTCAAACCTATATTTCTGGCCCTGTGGATCCACAATCTCCCACAAACATTGGCTTCTATGGATTTTTTATAGTGAAGCCTCAAATTGTTCAGAATTTCTATAAGGATTATCATTAGACCTGTAGCAAGCATATCTCTCACACCTATGGTGAATAGAAGCGCAGACTTATTCAGAATAGTTAAGATCTAGTTCCTTTTGTGAACTAAACAAAGTGAAGCACAATCTTGGAGCTACAGTGATAAGGTTACTCTTTGAATGATTTTTTTTTTTATGGCTCAAGGCTTTGAAGTTTGGGAATAAATGATTAATCAAAGGACAATGGAAGATGAGTCTAAGGAATTTAATGCAAGAGAAATTAAGGAAATATTGAGTGGCCTTCCAAATCCTATAAATGCCAAAATAGAGAAATCTTCATCAGCAAAAGAGCTTTGGGAAAATCTTCAAGATCTTCATTCAAAAAGACATTTGATCATAACCTTAAATGATGAAATCCAAGAGAACAAGGATGATCCATAACTAGAAAAGATAGCTAAGAGAAAAGTTGAAGACACCAATAGCATGGAATACTTATAAGACAAAGAACATGAAGAAAAACTCAAAGAAGATCTCAAGGAAAATCTTGTAGCTTCCCTAGAAGAGATAAGAAGTTTGAAAAAGGAAAATGAGGAGCTCAAGAAGAAAGCACAAGATGGTGACCATGATCTTGAAAATATAAGGAAGGAATTTAACCTTTTAAAGCTTCATGTACAAGAAAGATATAAGGAGCTCACCAAGCTTAAGGAGGAATTGCTTCAAAACAAGAAAAGACATCATGAAGAAGTCATATCCATGACAAATAAATTGGTAAAGAAAATAAAAGGGAAGACATTTTGTCAATTCATCTTGAACAAAGACATAAGGACTTGAACAAACTTGAAGCAAAAATTGATCAATACTAGGATGAGGTTGCCTCCTTTAAATATCAGTTGGAGTAAGCGAAGAAACAAGCACAAGGAGCTGAAAAGGTGATGTAATTTTTGGATCTTCTAGAAGGACAAGTTGATGAAGAAGAAAAGGAAATAAATTCCATGACATGCCAACTAAAAGAAAAGTATGAATATATCTCCAAACTAAAATCATATGTCACCTCACTTAAGGCCCAATCATGTGAAGCAACAAGGATGAAGGAAGAAATGGAGAACCATGTAGCAAAGAAGGATGAAGAATGAAAGAAGATGAAAGAAGAAATTGATATCCTAAGGAAAGTAGTTGATCATCTTAACAAGACTCTAAAGAGCTCTCAAACCCTAGATGACATTCTAAGTCATCAAAGGCCCCCCCTTGATAAATCAGGTTTTGGTTATGCAGGTGAAAACTCAATAAAAAATGATGCAAATCATAATGCATCAAACAACAAGGATGTGGAGAAGCTTGGAAGAAATGTTGATGCCTTAAATTCTAGAAAAAGGAAGGAGAAGAGTCAAGATGACATCGCAAGAAACCCTTCTCCAAGAAGATATGTAGATGGTGTTAATAATGCAAGAGACAATAAATATGATCAAATGATCTCAGGGCATAAAGACTTTAGAAGTTCATCAAGGCAAGATCCATCCTCCAGGTTTCAAAGTATATATTTTGGTTATTGCTACTCTTGTACAAGTTTTGGGCACATGGCAAAGGTTTGTAGGGCATACAATAAGGTCAAGTATAATGGTCCTCATAAGATCCCTAGAAGAAACTTTTTAAGAAGAAATCACGCCTCCTCACTTATGGAATACTTAAAATATAATAAGATTGGACATATGGATCGTGATTCTAACTTGACTTACATTCCTAAACAAGCTAAAACTGTGATACCCAAGAATGAAAAGAAAGTCAAACAAGTATGGAGAAGGAAGCAAATTGAAGCGGAAAGTGTCTTCGACACTCAAGGCATCAACTCATGTTGTTGATTTGATAAGTACATCTTTGGTAGATATGATATTTCAAGTTTTGATAGTGAAATGCTTTCAAAAGGAAGACCATGCATAGTGTTAGGGGGAGCTTGTGACTTTTTGACCATTCTTGCAAGATGCATCCTTCATGAGCCCTAAAAAACCCTTGATGATTCACATATGGACAATCATTCTATGAGATAGATAGATATATCTCTTGATGACTATGATGAATCATCTCTCATAAATTTTGCAAAAATATCGATAAATTGATCTCTTCTACCAACATTTATCTCGAGGAGCATCAAAATCTTAGGAGGAGCAATTCCATCGAAGCAAAGCATGATATTATATCCCTACCACACATCCGATGGACCATTTTAGAAGATTTGTTCCACTTGATCACAAATTAGTAAAATCATTCTTGGGTTCCATAAGGAAAAGAAGAGCAAGAGGATTTTATGCAAGCAAGGGGAGTTAGTTTATCATGAAGAAATGCAAAGATATCTCTTGTCTCATATTTCCAAAAGAAGGGAAGCAAGATGATAGGGGGAGAAACATAACAAGAAGAAGCATGACAGGGGAATCACTTGACTGAAAAAGGCATTGTCGGGACACACCATTTTCCATTGATGTCAAAGGGGGAGAGAATGTTGAAAGGATGAGAATATTGCCATCAATGAAAAAGAGGGAGATTGTTGGTCAAAGTTGTCATTGATTTCAATATGACATTGTTGAAGATGGCTAAAATCCTAATAATATCCTAACCCTAGGTGCCATGGAGTAAACACTATCCCTAGAAAAAACCCTAAATGGAAATATAATGAAACCCTAACCTTATGATATTATTATTGATAAAATCCTAATCCTATAATTCCCTTATATTAATCCTTGAATCATTATACTATAGCTCCATGAAATTCCTAAAAATATTCAAACTCTCAAAATTTATATATATATATAGTATATATTATATTATTTTTAAAAAAGGGAACCTCGAAACACTTTTTTAGCTACCCGGTGCTTAACATCGTTACCATACAAAATATTGTTTTAAATACATTAATTATACACCTTTATAATATTAGATCCACGACATGCATACTTTTTCAAATTAAAAATGAAGTGTTATATATAATCCTAAACAATTCCATTCTAAGACATATTACATGACCTCACCATCACAAAGTTTAATTAAATTTTAAAAATATTTATATAGTCGGCTTCATACAAGTTAGCTCCGTTTCACATATCCGCTCACCATAAGTGTTGACTCTGCAAGAGAAATGATTATGAATATATGGCTTGAATTCTTTTAAAGAAGAAAAGGTTTGATGTTTGAGGCATTGCATTTATGTAGTCATGTGGATTTGAGGAAGTATATTTTTGTGTAACAATGCAGATATATCTTTGTTTTGTATGAGAAAGATAAGGAGATCAAGGGCGTGGTTCAAAAGAAAAATATTCGCCTTCTATAGCTACAAAAGAGACTTGGATAAACTCTTCTAATTGCATAATTGTGGAGACATTCTCGAACCTGAAGTAGCATCTTTTTCAGTCCTTTGGAAACATATTTTTGGCTCTCTTTGCTTGGACTTATGGAAGCATCTTCAAACCTGTGTTTCTAGCCCTGTGGAGCCACAATCTCCCATAGACCCTGGCTCATATGGATTATTACATTAAAGTATCAAATTGTTCGGACTTGATGCATAGATTATCATTAGACCTATAGCAAGCATACCTCTCACACCTGTGGTGAACATAAGTGTAAACTTATTCAAAATAGTAAGATTTGGTTCCTTCTGTGAACTAAAACAAAGTGAAGCACAGTCTTGGAGCTACATTGATAAGGGTACTCTTTGAAGAATTTAAAGGTGCAGACCTTTGTTGAAAGGCTTAAAGCTCTTTGGAGTTAGTTTAATATTATTATTGAAGCATTGTTAGGGCACTATTGAAGACATTGGTGGAACATTTTCTTGTAAACTTGTTGGAGGTGATCCTTTGTGCATTTTGCGACTAATGTTTTAAAGAACCATAAAAGGCTATTATGAAGTGTTTCAAGACTTTTTAAAATTTAGTTGAGAAACTAATAATATATCCCAATGAAGAACCCTTGACTTGTGAAGAATTGTTGCCTTTGAAGATTTGTTGTCTTGTGAAGACTTATGAAGATTTGGACTTGTTGCCATGTTGAAGATCAGCCTTAATGGCACAAAACCTTGTTAAAGACTTATTGAAGACCCTCGTGGAGTGAAAATAGTTTGATACATTGCTGACGGACGTCATGGAGTAATTAAAACTATTTTGGGTATCATGAACAATATTGGAGACACCTTCTGCAATTGATAAAGTTGTCATTGATGAAAGAAGGATTCTTGAAAATTGACTGAGAGGAGTATTGAATATTTTCAAGGTTTGTTGCAGAAGTTATTGAGTAAGCCTTGAAGAACCATTGTACTTGTGTTGAAGAGTTGAAGCAAAGGGTTGGAGCCCTAGAGGATAGGATTCCTCAAGAAGATCAAGTTAGAGCCTGTGCCAGTGGAGAGGGTTGGATCCCTAGAGGTTGGAGCCTCATAATGACAAGGTTGGAGCCTTGTGGAAGATATGGTTGTTGCTTGGCATCATACAGGATAGAGCCTGGTTGATTGAAGATTGATGTCTTCATCTAGGGTTGGAGCCCTAAGCATTATTGTACTTGATTTATTGTAAAGATGAGGATTGGATTCCTCGTCACTTCTGATTAATAAAATTATTTATTCTATATTGTTCATTTTCTGTTTTGTTTATAAGTGATCTAAATTTGTATAGTAACAATTGTAAAAAGAAATATTGATTCACCCCCCCTCTCAGTATTTCCAATAGAAACTCCTATTATCCATCAAGTTAATATGACAAAGACATCTATAAAGGATGAACGATTATTCTCAACACTTACTAGCACATTTGAAGATTAGAATATTTAGGTAATCAACTGTGGAGCATCAAGACATATGACTAGTGAGTACAAGAAACTAAAGACCTTATCAGGAGGAAAACTCTCTTACTCCATTGAGATTGGTGACAAGAAGAGATATCCTATAAGAGTAATTGGATCAACTTCATTGGAGCTGGAGAATGGATGAAGTATTCATCTCAACATCATCTTGGTTGTTTTAGGTTCAAAAATTAGTCTACTCTTTATTTCATCGAAAATTAAAAGATGATTGGGATTCATGAAGGAAGACTTTACAGATTGTTGACTCCTCTCTCTCAAGCTTTGGTTCATATTGAAGCAAGTCCATGTGAACTTTGGCATAGAAGGTTTAGTCACCTTCACTACAAAATATTACCTACTATAAACTCAATAGTGAATGGCATCCCATAACTCAAGGAGGATCATGAAGGAGTATGCAAGGGATACGCATTGGGTAAAAATGTTAAGGGATTGTTTGGAAGCAATGCTTCAAGGTCAAAAGAAATTCTAGATCTTATTCATGCTGATGTATGTGGTCCTATGTCTACCAAGTCTCTTGGAGGTCATCTATATTATGTGACATTCATTGATGACCATTTAAGGAAAACTTGGGTTTATTTGTTGAAATCCAAGGATGAAGCATTCATAAAATTTCAATAATTAAAGGATGAAGTGGAGAACCTTACAAAAAGAGGAATAAATATACTAAGGTCCAATAATGGAGGGGAATACACTTGAAAGGAAATTATAGCTTTCTGTAAGCAAGTTGGGATTAAGAGGGAGTTGATAGTCCCATATAATATAGAACAAAATGGACCCGTAGAACGAAATAATTGATGTATTGAAGAAGTTGTAAGAGCCATGTTACATGATCAAGATTTTCCAAACTTTTGTGGGGTGAAGCAACAAAGACCGTTGTATATATTCATAATCGAAGTCCTCACTGATCACTAGACAACATGAATCCTGAAGAAGCATTCATTGGGAAGTAACCAAGTTTGGACCATCTCTGAATATTTAGTTGTCCTATCTATATTCACATACCGAAGGATAAGAGAAAGAAGTTGGATCTTATAAATATGAAGGTAACATGTGCTGGATAAAGTAATACTTTAAAGGCATACGTGATCTACATAAAGGAAGTACACTTAATAGAATTTAGTTGAGATGTGATATTTGATTAAAGTATTGCATTTAAGAAATAAAAAGGCCTCCTAAATATTATGGTCTCCTCATCACTATTTCTAGCCTCATTCACTCTACCATAGATGGTCTAGCATTTATGCATCCCTTTAGGTAATATGAGTTAGGCATACGTAAAACCTCCCAACCCCTTATGCCATCTCAGGTTGTGGTAATGCTACCATCTTGATTTGATACCAATTTGTAACACCTCCCACCTCTTTATGTCATCTTGGGCCATGGAAGTGCTACCATCTTCCTCTGATACCAATCTATAACAGTTGTGACCTCCTTAAGTCATCTTGTGTTGTGGGAATGTTACTTGTTTGACCTAACCTTGAAGGTTTGTTATGAATATGGGGTTGAGATAACCTCTTTTCTTAAAATCTTTGAATCATAAAATCAATGCCACCATTGCGTTGGTCTCATCCATAGCTTTCTAACAATTTAAATTTTACCTCAATCTGAGTCCCAAGTAGAAATTTATGCCCCTTAGAAATTTAGGCCATTAAAGAGTGGCTATGTCAACAAGCGGGATCTATGTGGCACTCATGTAGCCCCGCCGAACCCACATGATGTCATACCAACACAATGTGGGGTCCACTAGGCATTGACACCTTCATGGATCGGGTCATATTAATCAACATATTACTACGTTTGTGTTTCCAAACATTATCTATCAAACTTGACATCCTTTCAATGTGTTAGTGATAAAGGAAAAACTAGAGGAAATAGTTTATGTTGTTCAGATGATAACAACAGAGGAGCACAAATTTGGGAAGAGAAAAAAACTAAATTTGAAATGTGACCCATTTCATGCTAAACAATTTCAAGCCAATAATGAGTATGACAATAAATATTTGTTTGCCAGCATTGAGGATATGTTAGAAGCCAATATTGTAATATATTAGCTCCCTTTCTCGTGCAGTCACTAAGTTTTGTAGCTTCCACAACAAACTATAAAAAAGTAACCATTGACACAGAGCGCACAACTCTAATCATTTGTCTTTGGCTACAGTGTGAAATTAATTCAATTAACTAGACTGATTAGTACAAACAAAGAGTTATGTAGAATATACCACGAGAATTCAAACCAAAATTCAAATATCTGTATTAATTCATAATTTGTTGTTACATACAATAACTCAGGTCTAAGAATGAGATCCTCATAGTGCTTACAACTTTTATGTTGTAGCACAGTAATACCCCAAAGTAGAGAAAAACAACTTCTTCCAATCGTATAGCCACCAAAAGCCCCTTTTCTCCTTTGTTTATGTAATTTATTCCCCACGATGTCGATCTCTTCGCATTCCAAAATTGAAACAATTTTATTTTCCATGCTATTGACCCCTTCTCATTCTGGAACTAAAATGATTCGATTCACCCAAGCTACATAGACAAACCAAGAATTTGTCACTTATTTTTCATTCCCATAGCACATCTAGTAGCAGTTTTTATACAACAAATTATTGTAATAGTTTAGTAGTGGTTATCTGGAGAAACAATGACTGCTTTGGGTGCATGAACAATTCCGTGCAATAGGAGTATCAACAACGGGATCCTCGAAGTGTCAACAACTTAAAAGTAATCATTGCTTTGATAAAATGAGCTACAGGAGTAGCAACAACTATCAGGTGCGTGTTTCGGCAATTAACATAATATGGGTGTTAGCTACTCAAAATACATGGGAGTTTCAACACCTATTTTCCTATATTATGAACTGAAACAGAAACTAACTATCGGGTGGGTGTTTCACCAATTAACATAATAGGGGTGTGAGCAACTCAAAATACATGGGAGTTTCAACACTTATTTTCCTATATTTTTTTTGGTTGATGATGACTGGCTAGGGCTAGAGATTCTCTTGCATCATACACACTTGATAAAAAAATATTAGCTACCAATGCATTTGGTAATTCCTTTAGAGATTGAAATACTTTATAGGTGTGCTAACTCTCAACCCTTGTGGTTAATATTTCTTCCACTTCTTCGACGGACTATCTTTCCTTCCACTTAACTGGCATACCTATCTCATCACCTTTTCATGGCCTATCTCATCACTATTTTTCTTTTCATGGAACTCATACACATCAACCACATTTAATATCGGAGACGTATCCAAGTTTCTCAACAACTCTGGCTTGCACACATTTTCAGAAATCTTTTTAAATACTTTGCATTGGAAATCTTTCTTTCCATAGATGTGCCATTACCAATTCTCCTTGTTCAAAAACTTTTGTTCTCCATTCCAAATCTTCTGTGTTTTTAAACCCTTCATTACTTTGCTACAATATTTTCTTCACCTTTTCATGCCTTTCCTAGGTGTTGTGTGCCAAGGCCAATAAGTAAGAGTGTAAATGTGTTAGAAAACCTGCACAGATGAATCTAGCTAGTAAAGGTTGAACACACAGCTTTGCAGAGCAAAAACATTAAAGGAAAATCGAAAGAAGGAAAGAATGATTCATTAGAAAATATTTACAATGCTCATGATATAGCATTACTGAGTGCAAATCCCAAGGTAATGCACTATAGTGGTGGTCAATGAGAAGACTCAACACCTACAACAAGTTCCGGAGATAACTAGTTAGTTGCGGAGTTAAACAAGGAGTAAATCATGCAAAAGGAATCTTGCATGCAATCCCATGCTCTAACTAAGAGTCCGCATGTAGATGTGTAGTAGTTGCATGTAGTCGCATGCTCTAACTAAGAGTCTATTTGCATACAATCCAATGCTCTAACTGAGAGTCCGCATGTAGGTGTAGTAGTTCCAACACCCCCCCTGAACACCACTACGGGGAAAAATAGAAAATGAGCCCTGACAACTAAGGCCAAAGGTCACCCAAAATACAGTGCAACTTGTATTAAAATTGAGGAAAGAGGGAAAACCTCGTGGGAAACCCCCCCCCCCCTCAAAAT
>APFE031405783.1:0-11208 GCA_000404065.3 Pinus taeda | reverse complement strand
GAGCTTGTCCGTAGAGGGAATGAGGAGTTGATATCCCTTCACACCATCAGGGTATCCAACAAAGATGCACTCAATGCTCTGTGGATCAAGAGCTTTCCTCTTTTAAGAGGGGATCCGGGACCATGCTCGAGAGCCAAAAACACGGAGGTGAGTGATCTCTAGTTTAGTGCCGCTCCAAGCCTCAAAGGGGGTCTGATTCTTGATAGACCTATGAGGAGATCTATTCTGGATGTAGTTAGCACAATTAAGTGCGTCGGCCCATAGCTTATGAGACAATGACTTAGCATGCAGCATGCAAGAAGCCATCTCTTTGAGAGATCGGTTTTTTCTCTCAGCAACTCTGTTCTGTTGCAGAGTGTATGGAACTGTGTACTGCAACTGTATGCCAGACTGAAGGCAAAGGTTCCGAAGTGTTGTGTTAACATATTCCCCCCCATTATCTGTATGGAGGGCTTTGATGTTTCTCTCTGACTGTGTCTCAACTAGTGCTTTGAAATCTTCAAAGTGCTCAAAAACTTCAGATTTGTTCCTGTGAAGATACACCCAAGTATACCGTGAGAAATCATCAATAAATGAAAGCACATACCTTGCTTTGTTGATGGAAGGATGAGGAAAGGGCCCCATGAGATCACTATGGATCAGATCTAGAGGAGAGGATGCTCTGTGAGTCTTGCCGGTGTCAAACTGTTCTCTGGGATATTTGCCAAGAACACATCTTTCACAAACTCCTTCGTAGAAACTGATATTTGGCAAGCCTTCCACCATCTCATTCTTGCTTAGCTACTGCATATACCTGTAATTTAAGTGACCAAACCTTTCGTGCCAAAGCCTACTACTATCATCAGCATGTGTAAGCAATAAGGAGGATTCAGATTCAATAAATTCAGAAAATGTATACAGTCTGGCTCCATTGTTTACCTCACCAGTTGCAATTTTGGCACTGCTATGTAGATCATATATGTTTACTGCATCTGGAGTGAATTCCACTCTCTTTCCGGTGCCGGAATGAGTGATCTGATAAACTGAAAGTAGGTTTACCAAATGTTTTGGAACATGAAGCACATCTTCAAAGCTTCCATGTAAAAGTTCCACTCTACCTTTTCCGGTGACCTCAATAGTTGAGTCATCTCCCATGAGGATGGGAGGTCCTTTGCATGCATCCAAAGAGGAATAGACTTCTTTTGCAGTAGCCATATGATGTGATGCACCAGAATCTATAATCCATGCATCAGGAGAAGAATTAATTGCAACTAAAGCATGAAAATTATTACCTCTCCCGTGTGGCGGATCCTAAGTTTTCGTCTTGGCGCCCTGAGGGATGTGATTCCCAAGGTTGTGCTTCGAAAGGATTTCTGCCATTTGGTCAATTTGTTTCTTCATGCAAGAGGATTCTGGATGGAATCCTCTTTGATAGTAGGTGCATCTATTTCCTTTCTTCCCTTTCTCATTTCTCGAGCCGGAGGAGTCATTGAAGGGCTTGGTGTACCCTTCCTTCGTTGGATGCCAATGCACTTTTCCCTTGTCTTTTTGCTGCTGATTTTTCTGACTTGAATCAGATCTGTGATGTTTATTGTGGCTGCTATCATGCACAGCAAGTGCATGCGCTTTTGGAGGTTTTGATTTTCCCAATGCCATAGTTTTTATCTTGCTCAAAAATAAGGGACTCCATAAATTCTTTGAGAGAAGGCATAGTGTAGGATTTACCTGTTGCGAGCCTTACTGAATGAAAAGTAGACATAAAGACGGAGTATTCCGGTCCGAGCTTTGACATAATAGAGAGAATTTGGCAACTCTCCTCCTTGGATTTGTCAATTCCACAACCCGAGTTGCAGCAATAGATCATTATATTTGGTGAAGAAGTCTTGAATTCTATCATAGTTCCGTGGATCCAATGACAGCAGCTCCACTTCGAGCATATGTCCTTTAATCTCATCCTATTTCCAAATCTCATTGGGAGTATTGCAAGCAGATAGATGAAACTGCAACTCTGGAGAGATGCACATGCATATGGATCCGTGGGCCTCATCCATACGGTTGAGGTACTTGGATTTCTCTATGGCTAAAGTGGGTTCCACTTCTGTAGCCAGGGTAATCCTGTACAACCCTTTTTGACGAAGGTATCGAGCCATTTGGTCCTTCCATTCGTGATAGTTGTATGATGTTAGGATCGATGCTTTGGGAAACTCCATTTTTCTGTCAATCTTCGATCTCTGAGCTGTAATATTTGCAAAATAAAGTACTGGTGCGCCTTTTATCTAGCAACCTGTGGGCTCTGATACCATGTAAATGTGCTAGAAAACCTGCACAGATGAATCTAGCTAGTAAAGGTTGAACACATAGCTTTGCAGAGCAAAAACACTGAAGGAAAATCGAAAGAAGAAAAGAATGATTCATTAGAAAATATTTACAATGCTCATAATATAGCATTATTGTGTGAAGATCCCAAGATAATGCACTATAGTGGTGATCAATGAGAAGACTCAACACCTACAACAAGTTCCGGAGATAATTAGTCAGTTGCAGAGTTAAAGAAGGAGCAAATCAAGGAGTAAACCATGTAAAAGGAATCTTGCATGCATTGCCATGCTCTAACTAAGAGTCCGCATGTAGATGTGTAGTAGTTGCATGCTCTAACTAAGAGTCCACTTGCATGCAATCCAATGCTCTAACTGAGAGTCCGCATGTAAGTGTAGTAGTTCCAACAAAGAACTGGTAGTGGGAGCCGAGGCCACCTGCACGGCCGTCACATTTTTGTCAACCAGTAAATCGTGGAAATAGAAATGTAGGTGGCTTTACCTTCTCGCGCCCTAATTTCACCTTTGCCCGCGCCTCCTCTATGTACAGGGAAGCCAACAACAATACAGCGGCCGAGGCAATAGTTGCTATGGAATAATCCTGGCTCGTATCACTCAAAATAGAATGCCTCAATGCATAGGAGATAAAATATATGTACGGCGATGACAGTTGCGTTCCATGTTTAAAATATGGATGCCCGCAAGGAACACGGCTTACTTTGTACCAATCTATTGAATACTTTATCATTATTTTGTTTTTGATCCGACAGTCATGTGTGAGCTTCAACATTTTCCTCATGGGTACTGATTAGTGTAAGCTACCTTTTCTGTTGCAGGATTCCACCGCCTCATGTCACGAACCAATGGCTTTCCACCACGGATCCTAAGCGTACCTTATACGACAAACTGTAGTGTTCAGTCCGTTTTTGGATGCCAGAAAAGATCAATCATGGCCATGCTCATGGGATTTTCTTGTCGAATACCTAGAAACTTCAGTGGCACAACAGAGTTTAATAACGACCCTGTGCATCAATAATAAAGAAATGGAAGGTCGCATGTGAGTGTAAGAACTGTCTACATTATTGATCATTGATTGACTTGTACTTCAGCTGTCTTTCCTCTTTAACTTTGACAGAGGCTTTTAAGTCTTCCATGACAATCCGCCTACCCTGGTTTCCGATTATTTAGATGCGATTTAGGTTTTGTCAAGTGGAATTAAAAGTGAAACATGACTAGGATTATGAGACACCTAAAAGTCCGCAGAGTAAAACAAAGCCATCACACAGCACAACAGTGAGTCTATGAAAACAAAGAATAACATAAACTTGAAAGAAAAAACGAAAACATAAAAACCCAACAACCCACTCTCTTTGCTCCTGCACCCCAATTAGCTCTGGTTTGTAAAAATTGCATAAGGTGCATTTTAAATAGCAGCATATCCTGGTAATCGGTGAAGGGAAACGTCTAAAACTATTAAATGTGAAAGGCAAAATCCTATAAAAATGACTGAAGTAAAGGTCACGGAAACAATGTGAAGGAGGATACTTTCTGAAAATAACTTACCAATGTAACCACGGGTTTAAATATGTCCATAAAATTATAGTGAGTGATGTAGGTAATATGTATAAAATAAGGGTGTTCAATTTTTTTTTAAATATTTTTTTGCCCCCTTAGCGGTTAAAACCTCTTTGTAAATATTTCCCCCCTTTTTTATTTTAATAGAATAGTCTTTATACAGAAAAGAAAAAAAATATATATATATATATATATAATATATAAATATATGTATAAAATAAGGGTGTCAGGTCCATTCGCATTAGCGATAAATGAGTATCGTGAAAAATTATAATTATAATGTAAATTATTTATTATATTAATTATTAAATAAAGTTTAACAGATAGTTAGTATTTAATAAATATAATTTACAAGCAATTAATATATGGACTTATGGTGAATAATAAAATTATTGAAGTAATTATTAATATAAGATGGTTAATGGATGTAATTTTTTCAATATATTTGTAATGGCTTTTTTTTACATTTTTATTTACTTTTTGTTTAGACCTAGAGGTTGGGCAAATGGTTTGTTATCCTCTTTATCTAGTTTTTAAGGTTGTAAGAATAGGCAACTCTTCACATAGAGCTCCATTGTGGGGTTTAAGACATGTTGATTCTTACTTGAATTGAGGCTTTTGTGCTCCATAATAGTTGAAAGAATAACTTCGGCGTAAATCACATGCAGACAAACATTTGTCGACGCGTTTCGAACCAACTAATGTGGTTCATCGTCAGGACAAGTTAAGTCTAATTTATTAGTTTATCTAGCTTGTGAGCTATTCAATATACTCTTAGTGTTAGTAGTTGTTGAATGGACATTTCCCAAATTACTCTAATGAGTAACTCATTAGCCATAATCCATCCTTTTTTTCACCACCCCATTCCTTACAATTCATTAATGGTAAATAAAATTTTGAATTTTGAAATTGCAAGTCAATTAATGGTTATATGCAATATGGATAATATTAAAAATGTACTTAATAATAATAATAATAATAATAATAATAATAATTATTATTATTATTATTAATTGGTACACTTCATAGATATGGATAAAAATATAAATGTAGTTAATTGATAATAATATTAATAATAAAATAAATAAAATAAAATTGGTATCTTATTTTGTACCCAACAAACTATAAAAAAACAATCTACTTTATGTAAAACATTTAAATATTATAATTCAAGTTTTCTTATATTAATTTTTTATCTCATTCTATATATTATGTCTCTATGACAAGGGATGCATTCCCTTTTTCTTCTAGGTTTTTTAGCTATTAAAGGGATTTGCTCCCTTGTCTCATGCCCCAATATTTGTCTCTTCATCTGCTACAATTATTTTTTTCTTGCATTCATAACATGATGGTCACTCTAACCACCAAGCATATTTACTAACCACTTTGATATATATCAAAAACTTATGAACCTAGCCCCCAAATACCTGAACATATTTGTTCTCAACCTCTATGGTCATCATGGCTCAATTCCTTATAAAAATATATAATATTCCAATGTAATAATTACCTAAATATTGCGATCTATACATCACTATGTCTAGCCTCATCCCCCCAACCGTAAATGATTTAGCATATATGCAGCCCTTTATGTAATAGGAGCTCGGGACATGTAACACCTCCCACCCCTTTATAATATCTCGGGTTGTGGGAGTACTACCATCTTGCTCTAATACTAATTTGTAACACCTCCAACCCCCTTAAGTCATCTCGTGTTGTGAGAGTGTTACTTATTTGACTTGACCTCAAAGGTTTGTTATGAATATTGTGTTGCGATAATATTTTTTTCAAAGTATTTGAATCCTAAAACTAATGCTACCATTATGTTTAGCTCGTCGAGAGCTTTCCAACAATATAATTTTTTGTTGACACCTAATCCTTTTGATTGGGTGAATTTATGTAAATAGATAAATAGGAAATATGAATAGCCGTCGGGAGACGAACTGAACAGTCTCTCCCTCATGTATATAATGAAGACCTACCTGATGGAATATGACACACGAATCATTTTTGCCCTATGGAGTTACTGCTTGGCATGACATGGTATCAGAGCCAGCTCCCAAAATAGTTGTAACTCCCTTCTACCTTCTACTCTCTGTCCACTGCCCCTGTGCGGTCTGTCTGCCATAAGTCTAAATCCTCTAACCTGACAGCGTTAGACCTGAAAACCATCTGAATTGCTGCATTCCTTGAGGCCGTGTTGCTACATTGGTGCCTCCACGCAGGAGCAAACTACGTTGGTCTTGCATCTTGAACGCTGGTCTATTGGTCGAGTCGTTGCTCTTGCATATTCAACAATAATCTATTGAAGAACCATCCGTTGAAGAACCAGAACAAAACCAGAACCATTGCGGGGATCTGCATGTGTGAATCAAGTTCCATTGTTGTGTATCAACACTGTGTATTAGTGGTATCAACGCTGTGTATTAGCATTGTGTATTTTCACGCTGGTCTCATATTAACGATGTGTATTAATGCTACTATCATTGTATGCATTGAACTCTTTATATGTTGACAGTGTGGCCCTTTTGATTCGGTGAAAGCAGCTCTGCCCGAAGTCTGTTAAAACGGGGTTGAGAATTATTCAATGTTTCGCCATTTTCTTCGTTGCCGTGGGCGATAACCCTATGGAGTTTGCTTCGAAACTCCTCATAAGATTCAATTCCACGGCTGCTCTATACTCTGGCTTACATTTGAGGCAGTTTCTGTCTACTATGATCGATGAATGCTCTGCAAGGCTCCAAAAACATATGGTATATATGGTGAGCGTGGAGATGTGGTGACTTGCCACTCGTGTTTTTTTTTAAATAGCAGCCAAGTATGGACCACTTACGTCTATCCTTACAATCATTGTGGGGCTTATATATATTTATTGGTATCCACATCCAAACCTAATAATTCTAAATCAAGCAAAAGAAAGGCAATAGGCCATTTGTTCATATATGTTAACTTGTGATATTGAGAGTCCAAATACGTTTGGACTACGTTCTTTGGCCTTTTAGTGGACGTAGTGCTTTATGTTGTTGAGGGTATTTTTGGACTTAGTATTCTACCATATTCTATACTTTAACATTGTGCAGATGAATGTGAATTGATATTTGAATTTGTTGTCCCATCATATCAAATGTATATTTTTTCCTATTAGGAGTAAAATTTTGCAGCAGAAGTGTTTGTTATAGAATGCATTCAATCATATTCATGGTGGGAATAGTTCTCACTGGCAAGGAGAACTATCTTGAATGGTCATGGATGATAAAACACACCCTCATTTTCAATGAGTTGTGGAAAGGAGTGTGTGTCGAAGAAGGAGACAATGAACCAGTACAACCTACCACAAAGAAAGAGCTTGTTATTTGGGAAAACAAGAACAACAAAGCTTATGCATTAATTGCAGCATCTGTAAATGAAGAGGTGAGTCACCATATTTCATCATATTCAACTGCCTTTGAAGCCTTACAAAAGCTAAAGGAACTCTATGACTCTCATTTTGCACTTGAAGTTGTTCAACTCATGATTAAACTCTTCACTCTTGAACTGCAAAATAATGATCCTCTTGCTCTTGCATCTGAAGCAAAGTCTATAATGCATGATATCAAATCCCCTAAGGTTGAATTGGATATTCCTGTTATTGCTTTTCTCAAGGCAATTTATCCTACTTACTCCAATTATCTTGAGTCATTGCAAGCAAATGGAAATATCAAAGATATAACCTTTGACTCTCTTGCGAAAAAGTTTGTTGAAAGAGAGAAAGCTTTTGGAAAGAAGACAACCCCTGAATCTTCTGGAGAGGCCGTGTGCCTTGCTCATAGAAAAGTATCTTGCTCAAGATTCTACAAGAGGAAGAGGTGGTCGAAGAGGAAGAGGAAGATATTTTAGAGGCAGGGGGGGCAGACATTCTCATGGAAAAAAGGTAGATTTTCATTGCATTCATTGCAAAAGAAATGGATCACATGATGCCTCTACATTCAAGCTACCATGGGACAAAATTGAGCAAAACAGAAACCAACAGAAAGGTAAAACTGATGATATAGACAAAGGCAAAGCACCTAAATCCACTCACTATGTTGTGGCACAATGTAACATTGGAGTAAATGAAGATTTATTTAATGCTTCACTTGCTTCTTGGAAAAATGATTGGTTGCTTGATTCAGGAGCAACTTGCCACATGACTCATAGAAAAGATTTTTTTTAAGATTTCACTAACAATGTTGATGGAGCAGTATACTTTGCAGATCAATCAAAAATCAAGCCATCAGGGCTTGGCACAATCAGACTTAAACTGCCTGGTCTTCCAGACTTTCTCTGCATCATGTTCTATATCTCCCACAGCTCAAGAGAAACTTGTTGTCCTTGGTCCACATCCTCCAGCAAGGTCTCTCCATTCATATGTTTGATGGCAAGCTTGAGGTAAGAAAAGCATCTGATCACTCACTTGTCATGAGGGGAATAGAAGAAGAAAGGCTTCTCAAGTTGCAAGGAACCTCTGCTCATGCACAACATTTCTCATAAAATTCTCATCATGAAGAAGGTACACTTCCATCAAGTTTATTATGGCATGCTAGATTTGGACATTTGAACTATGACAGTCTCCGCTTGTTGAAGAAAAATGGTGTTGTTGGTTTGCGTACAATTCCTAGGAAACTTAAGCAATGTGATGCATGCATTCTAGGAAAGCATAGCAAACAACCTTTTCATGATTCACATTCAAGAGCACATCGAAAACTTGAACTCATTCATTCAAGTTTATGTGGTCCAATGCTTGTTCCTTCTGCAAATGGAAATAAATATATCATGACATTTATTGATGACTACACCAGAATGTGTTGGGTTTATTTATTGAAGAACAAATCTAATGCTTTTCAAACATTCAATAATTTTTATAAATGGATTGAAAATGATGCACAATCTCATATTGGGTCTATTCGCACTGATAATGGAAAATAATAAACATCAAATGAATTTGAAAACCATCTTCACCAACATGGGATAAAACATAAAACAATTGTGCATTATAATCCCCAATAGAATGGTGTAGCTGAAAGAATGAATAAGACAATCTTAAATATGGTACAATCCATGCTCTTCTTCAAAAATGTAAAGATAATGTTTTGGGCTGACGCTGTTCTATGTGTTGCATATATAAAGAATAGATGTCCATCTAATGCTATAAGAAACAAGACTCCATATGAAATGTGGTATAGACATGTTCCTTCGGTAAAGCATCTCAGGGTCTTTGGTTCCACTTGTTATGCCTTGATACCAAAGGTACATAGAAACAAACTTGGTGCTAGAAGTCGTAAGTGTATCTTCTTGGGGTATTCAAACAAATCCAAAGCATATCGCCTCTATGATGAAGTCAATAATAAGTTTGTTATATCTAGAGATGTAATTTTTCTTGAATCATCCAAAACTAACAATGTTGTTGAGCAGCAACTTGATCACTTGGATAGATTCATAAAAGCAAAATCATTTCAAGAATTTTATAATCAGATTCCACATCTTGAAGGGGGGATTCCTATACTAGATCAACATGTGGAATCTTATTCTGAAGAACACTCTCCCCCACATGAAACTCCAACAATGGATGATGCTTTAAGTGATGTAATTGATAGAATTGGGAGACTCAATCTTGATTTAGTCCCAACTCAATCAACGGAGCATCTTGAACCATTTGAGAAAGGTCCCCCAAAGTGGCTGACAAAGACACTTGAAAGTGTTCATCCTGATGAGGTTGGAAAGATAGGAACTAGAAATTCAAACCGGCAAAATGGAGTTGATGTGGATGACTCTAATTCACCTGTTGATATGGATGTTTCTTATGATTGTGAATTGAACTTGTCTACAGCTTTTGAACCAACTTCCTTCAAAGAATCTGCTTCTCATGATGAATGGAAAGAAGTGATGCAAAAGGAGTATGATGCCCTCATAAAGAACGACACTTGGAAGCTGGTTGATCCTCCATCAGGAACCAAACCAATTGGCTGCAAGTGGGTCTACAAGAACAAGTATAAAGCTGATGGCTCCCTTGACAAGCACAAAGCTAGGCTTGTGGCAAAAGGCTTTGCACAGAAGGAAGGGGTCGATTATGAGGAGACTTTTGCCCCCACAACAAAATGGGCTACCATCCGGACACTCTTTGCACTAGCAGCTCATAACAGTTGGAAAGTCCACCAAATGGATGTAAAAACTGCTTTCTTAAATGGAGATCTAAAAGAGAATGTTTTTATATGCCAGCCTGAAGGATTTGTTGTGAAAGGACATGAACATAAAGTATGCAAACTGGTGAAGTCCTTATATGGCCTCAAACAAGCACCATGAGCTTGGTATGAAAAACTAACTGAGCATCTTCTGAAACTCAATTTCAAACATTATGATCTTGATGACACAACTTTATTTGTCTAGAAGGTTGGCAAAACAATTGTATATCTTGTGGTATATGTAGATGCTATTTTGATGACAGGGAACAATGAAAGCTACATTGCATCCATAATGAAGGAATTGGGGAAAAGTTTTGAAATGACTGATTTGGGCTATGTTCATTACTATCTTGGTATTGAAGTACCCCAACATCCGAAGTCCATATTTCTTTCTCAAAAGAAATACATTGGAGATCTGTTGAACAAGTTTGGCATGATAGAGTGCAATTCTCTTACTACTCCAATGGAACAAAACTCAAAGCTCACATCTATTGAAGGAAAACAATTTAAGGATGCAACAAAGTATAGACAGCTTGTAGGAAGTCTCAACTGCCTAACTACTACCAGACAAGACATTTTGTTTGTTGTTGGAATCCTCTCCATGTTTATGCAAAAGCCTTGTGAAGGACATTGGTCTGCTGCAAAAAGAGTTCTAAGGTACTTGAAGGGAACTCAAGACTTTGGAATCAAGTATACACAGGTGGACGACTTCAGTTTGATTGGATACTCTGATTCAGACTTCGATGGAGACAAAGAAACTGGGGTATCAACTTCAAGATATGCTATGAGTCTTGGATCAGGAACTGTCTCCTGGAGATCATGCAAATAATCAATTCCAACGGATTCCACAACAGAAGCAGAATACGTGGCAGTAGTTGAAGCAACAAAAGAAATTGTGTGGTTCAGGAAAATTCTTGAATATTTGCAGGTAAAACAAGTACAATCAACTCCACTCATGATTGGCAATACCTTTGCAATAAAGTTGGCCAAGAACCCAAAGTTCCATGATCGAACAAAGCACTTCAATACTAAATATCATCTGATTCGACATCATGTTGAGGCCAAAACAACCCATCTCCGTCATTGTTCCACAAATGAGCAAATTGCAGACATCTTCACCAAAGTGCTTGGAAGAGAAAAGC
>APFE031405782.1:0-10857 GCA_000404065.3 Pinus taeda | reverse complement strand
ATAGGTGTAAGCATTTTTTAATTTAATATTAATGTAGTATTTAATGTGGATTAACCAACAAAATCGTTTTGAAATGTTATTGTCTTGTAATACCAAAGAAATATTAATATAATCATGTTATGTTTAGAATAAAAAGACGAGTTTTCCTATTAAGGTTGACTTAAGAATCAATTCGATTTAGTAACATAGGAGAAGTATTTCACAAACTAATGTTGAGAATGTTAACTAGCTTTTGTTTTGTTCATACATACTTTTTATAAGATGTTACAAAATATGTTCCCATATAGATCTCAGAAGTAAACTTTCATGAAATCTCCCTAATTCTCCTCCTACGAGTAATTAGTTGAAAATGAAAAAGAAAGAAAAAAAGAATCTTGAACTATTCATATCCTTCCTCCCCATCGCTACTATTAGTAGTTAGTTGAAGAATAGTAGCTAACTGAAGAATTTAAATTCATGAAATCTTCCTAGACCTTTACTACTAATGACTTTTCAGTGACACTAAAATTGCTTTAAAAATGAATGAAGCATAATCCATGCTTATCTTTACTCCTAGTCTCTCTCCTCCTTTCATCAACTTCTTAAATCCAAGATAATGCAAATTAATATAACCACCTTTACTCTACACAACTCTTTATTTTCCACCTCACATAAAAATGAAAATAACTAGCTTCCTAAGATTTAGAAAGAGAATTTACTAATCTCAAAGAAACAAATTGTGTGTCACAAATATATGAAAAAAACAAATCGTATGTCACAAATATATAACATAAAAATGGAAAGATTTTACACCTAATTCTATAAAAAAAAACAATCTATCAAAAATACACATTATAAACACAATCAATATATTCATTTTCTTTATTTCGAAATACACATCAAACCATAATAACATAGATAATTTTATTATAAAAAATTTAAATAAATAATCATCTATCATCTTGCTAATTCCTCTAAGAAATACTAAAGTCTATTATTACGAAGGCAGGTCAGCCAAAAAAAAAAAAAAGTCTTCCCAAATTCTAATGCCCTCTAGCTTGCCCACATAGTTCCTCATAGCATCTGGCTCCTCTCAACATACATAATCTTTTCGTTTTTCCCGTTATACACGAACAAATTAATGTCTTTACAAAAAACAAAACAAAACACCATCCTATACCATGCTAAATTCGCTAATAAAAATACAGATATTGGAGACCCCTATTGTATACCAAATTCCTTCTCAATAGTCGTTCTCATTTGTATTCATACAACTTAGCACGACAGTCCATTTCATAATCGTTACAATCAACAGATGCAAAGATGCAAGTGAGTGTCATGTTCATAGTAAACTTGAGAAAAAATATAAACTTCCTAATTTGGCGTCATTAGCGTATATTTTTCTTCTAGTACTTCTCACTAATTGTTCCATTCGCTACAAATGATTAAATAAAATAGCAAGGTTTCAATGATCACCTTCATAGTATTCTATCCTCCAGGTTAGTTTTATACTTTTCGTGAATCGTGGTAAAGCCTTTTTAACCTTGAGTTATTTAACTTTTCCCATCTCATTGTAAAATATTTGTTGGTCTAAATTTTTTCCAGCAAACTCAAGGTTCAAAACGTATCCTACCACATTTAACTCAAATAAAATGGCCATTATAAATTTTATTGTAATGGCATAAAGCACTATTTATTTATAGGAAAAATGAGAAAGAAATAATGCTTTATGCCATTCCAACAAAATTCATATGTATTTTTATTTTTTAACCATGGTTATTTTATTTGGGTTAAATGTGACAGATCATTTTTTAATCTTGAATTTGTTTTAAAATATATGTATTTTTATTATTTAATCATGGTTATTTTATTCGGGTTAAATGCAGCAGAGATGATTTTTGAACCTTGAGTTTGCTTTGAAAAAAAAGATTTAGACAAATATTTTATATTGAAATATGAAAAATTAGATAAGTTAGGTTAAAAAATACTTTATCACGAATTCACTAAAACTATACAAGGTGAAGATTGAAACACGGTTGTTTTACTTACCAAGGTGGAGATTGAAACAATGTTGTTTTACTTACATTTTAGAGTCGATTTCTCATAGTGAATGGAACAATTATTGAAACAATGTTGTTTTACTTACCTTTTAGAGTCGATTTCTCGTAGTGAATGGAACAATTATTTAGAAATGGTTTTCTTTTACACATGGAGGAAGAAGAAAAATACACACCTAACAACCCTAAACCAATAAGTTTATAATTTTTTTCTAAGTTTATTGTGATGCGGGGTTCGTAGAACATGATACTAACTGATATATTTTTCACAGTTTTTTTGAAACTATTCACTCTATTGATTGTGAGTAATAAGGAATGGATTGTGATGCGAAGTGGAATGAATATAAACGAGAAAAAGGCTATAAAGAAGGAATTTGATACAAAATGGGGTGGGTCTCCAATACCCAAAAACATGGTACATTATATGGCAATTTTGACTAGTAGTAAATTTACAGGTTTAATGCATTTCTATTAAGGAATTTAACCTGGTAAATTATGGTGTTTTTAGTATATAAATAGACTAACTTGCCTCTATATATAATAGGGAAAAAGAAAGGCATTAAGTATGATGATAGGAGCTAGATGTTATGAGGAACTATATGGGGGCATTGTAACTTAGCAAGACATCACTCTTTTGGCCCATGTGTTTCTAGAATAATATGTTTTAGTATTTTGTTGTAGGGATTAGCAAGAAGATAGATGTATTCTTATTTAAATTTCTAGTATTAAAATTATCTAATCTATGGTTTTATGCGTATTTCAAGATAAAGAAGATGAATATATTGGTTTTGTTTATGACGTGTATTATTGATAAATTATTTATTTTTTAGAATCAGGTGTGAAATCTTTCTATTCCTATTTTACATATTTCTGGCACAGAATCAGTTTCATTGTGATTAGTAAACCCCCTTTCCAAATCTTAGGAATTAACTTATTTTCATTGTTATGTGAGGCAGAAAACAAAGTGTTGTGTAGACCAAAGGTTGTTGTAACAATTTTCATTATGTTGGATTTGAGAAATTAATAAAAGAGGAGAGAGACTAGGAGCAAAGAGTGGTTGGATGGTGGTTCATTCATTTTGATAGAAATTTTAATTTCATTTACAAGGCTCATTAGTAGCAATAGGGATAGGAATATTTCATGAAGTTACATTCTTCAATTAACTTCTAGTAGCAGCGTGAGGAGGAAGCATATGAATATTTCATGAAGATTTTTCTTTTTTTCTTTTTTTTCAACTAATTACTATTAGCGACATTGGGGACATTTCATGAGGTTTATCTTTGGGATATATATGAAAACATTTTTTATAATATCTTATATACAATATGTATGAATAAGACAAAAGTTGGTTAGTCTTCTCAAAGTTGGTTTTCCTCAGTTAATAAGAAGACTTAAGAAATGTGAAATAATTAACCTATCCTACTAAATCAAATTGGATTTTAAGTGAACATTAATAGGAAAAATCATCCTTTTATCTTAAAATAACATGATTATAATAATGTTTCTTTGGTTTTTGAAAGCAATAACATTACAAAATATTTTTTTCCTTTTTGCGTTCTAATGAACCATTAACTAAATTAAAGACAATTACAGCTCTCTCATCTATATACTAGTTATACGATTACTGATATAATAGCTATAAATCCATTATTTACCTAATAATATCAGATATATATTATAATAATCATAATTAATAATATATGAGTATATTATATATCATAACTATATATACATACTTACTGAGGATGAAGAAAAGCACGGTGGTGCTAACTTTGTGATGCGCTTCAATTTCTCCCTCTGTGATGTAGTCATGGGAGGCAATGTGGCACTTGATGCCCTTCCACACCATTCAAATTTACCTAGCCTTTAGATTATAAATTTGGAAATCATGTAAAGGGGAATATAGGTCGATTCAATTTTTAATGTTCAACAATTCATAGCATTCTTCAAAGTTCACCATTGACGATATTTCCATTTCCAACATAAAGGGTGAAGTCTTTCTAGTTCGAATTAGAATTTCAGGAGGCCATTCTCTACTTTGTGGGAGTGATTTTGCCTAGATATAAAACCAATATGGAAGCTTTCTATGAGCCTAAGCTTTATTTTATTTCTATGATGAAATTATTAAGATGAAAGGACCAAGTCCTGCTGGCCGAATCCCCACTTTCATTTTGTTCCTTTCCAAGTGGGTGAACACAGTCTCTGATCAAGTTATCAATGAGGGAAAGTAGATTCTATTAGAGAGTGGGGGACTTTGTATCTTGGTTAGATCTCCCCTTTTTACCCCTTCCCACTACTAGTGCAGGCTTAAGGTATATGGCCACCAATTTTAGTTCATTTCCATGGTTCTTGCTTACAATGTACATGGTAAATTATTATGGTGAGAGCTTCACATACTTATAAGCACTCTCTTTCTCACGTTGGTCACCTTTCTACATACCTATTGCATCTCTACTACAAAATGGTTAACTTTGTTTTCTCAATCCAACATCCTAGTGTTGCTTCTTTTTATTTTAGTTTTTTCTCCTTTCCTGCTCAATGTTGGTGAACTTGATCTCTTATTTTGTTAATATATCCCATCAAAGAACCCACTCAAGATGAGAAACCCGGGGTTGTGGAACTCTGAGAAATTCCCAAAACAAAGTTGAACCTTATGGTTTAGTTGATAGATTTCATGAGCATGCCACCCTGATCGTTCAACAAGATATTTAGGAAATGAAACATGGAGTTATATAGGAAATGGAGAACGTATCTAGTTTGAAGGTCACAATTCTGGTATCAAACTGGGTTCCTAACCTAAGGACTGTTCATGGTCGTCATAACAAATATTTACACACCATTGACCTCTATCGGCATATTGAGAACCTCTTGGGGAAAATTTTATTTGAAAGAAAATAGAGCAAAGACAAGTTGTCCTCCACATGGATAAATTACAATTACTATATCAACACATGTATGATTGCATGGCACACATTGAGGTTTTTATTCTTCGATACTATCCTCCTATAGGAAACCTTTATCAATAAGCACCTACCAATCTTCCTTAGACTTGACATTGCATGTATTGTTGGTAATGGTTATGTCCTTTTTTTGTTGAATAGTTCATGTAATTGCATGTTATTGCTATTGGTTTGTTTTTCTATTTTTCTGTTATGGGATGTTATGCCTAATTTTTGTGTTTGGATTAACTATGGTCATGTCCTTTTTTTTCTAAGGACTCTTGACCTTTCTATCTATTGTCTTTGTTCTAGTTTCCTATGGCAAAATCCAAGACAAGACATAATTTTGATACTTTGTATGAACTGCAAATATTTTCAATATTAATACGAAATCATGAGCCTGATATCAAAAAAAAAAATATCGTTAAAAATTAAACAAATTTTAATATCAATGATATCTATATATATTATTTCATATCCCCTCCATTATGATAAACTTCCTGGACAATTATCTTAACAATATTAGAACTATATTTATGTTGATACTGATCGTTTGTTCACTAAAATAAACTTTACTGGAAAATATATCCATTTTTTTTTATAATATAATTCAAAATATTTCACAACAATTTTTAAAACAAACTTAATATTTCAATGTCTATTTTGGAATATGGCTTTCACAAATTTAATTTAATTAAAAATAGTTATTAATTGATGGTATGTATTTAACCCCATGGAGCACTCAAGAATATTATTAGTAGTATATACAAATCAATCATTCAATTTTATCTTCAAAGTAGTTATTCCCTTTTCGGTCTTTTATTTAAATTGATTAATTATAAAAAAATGTCATATGAACAAGTGTCATATGAAATATATTATGGTTTTTTTGAGCTTGTGGAATTTATAAGCCATGATATTGCCCATGAAATAATAACAAAGTCTATTTACAAATTAAGAATCTACATGGTAAAGTGAGGGTAAATCTCCATAACAAATAATCTTGTTCCATATTTTTTTAACTTTATATATGCTTAACTCATTTATTAAGTCTTTAACAACAACAACAACAACAATAATTTATTTTATTTTTACAATTTTTTAAATTTAACAACCTAAAATATGTCATAAAACAAAATATGTCTTGATATTTGTTATATGATGTTGATTGGCACTTATCAACCATTTAATTCTTATATAATTACACTGAAGGTGTTTCCGTTGCAGGCTTGGGGTGAGCAAGCACTGTTCATCCCAACCAATAGTAGCCCTCTCTTTTCATTGTCCCTACAAATAAAAAATGAGCATGTCACTAGTAGAAAATGGTGAAATTAGTGACTAGATGACTAAAAAAGTTAGTCACCAAAATTTTTTCAAGTGAAATACTACCAAAAATTAGCAATAGTAAGATATCTAACTAAAAATTACTAACATTAATGACTAATTTATTCTCAAGTTAAAATACACAACTAGCTAATAAGTAACGCTACTAAAAATGACTAATGTGAATGACTAATTTAGTCAAGGAACAAAAATATGACTACCTAACAAGAACTACAATAATATGAATCAATCGTTTGTGTTAGTCATCTTAATTGCGTCACTTCAACAATCTAAAATTACAAGTCATAAGGGATTCAAAGACTATTATACAATGGATGAAAGGTTATACTTCCTTATACACTTCATTATTGGATATGAGAATGATTAGAGTTATGGAGCTTATTACAAGATTTAGGTTCATATCATCTTATAACATTCATAGGGAATTAAATTCAAAGGTTGACAAATTACTGAAAATGGGAGTGGGCTAACACCTCCTTTTGCAATATGACGCGGCCACCTATATATGTTGCAACAACCTTGCCAACTTATTTAGTGGGTTTCACATCTATTTCACATTTCTTCTCTATCTTGAAAATTGGTAGTGCTAAGGAGAGGGTATGAACTTTGATCAAGGAATGTTCACTTAGTACTGCTACCAAGTTTCCTTCGTGCAACTTGTCAAATGTCTTATGTTTTCTTCATAGCTTCTCATGGTGCTTAAATTACTTATCTAAGCCTCTAATTGAGACTACAACCCTCCAACATCTCTAGATATTCTCATTCCCTATTTTAATGCCTCATTGAAACCACATTATCACACTTCCTAAAATTAAATGTTCAAATCTTAAGGAAAAACACCTACTTTGCTTATAACAACCTAAACTATGTAGATGACTAGGAGAGAACTCCATCTTCTCAAGATGAAAACATAGCTCTTACAACTCCATTGACGCAACAATTTGAATATATTTAACCTAAAGAAATATTTATATCCTACTCCTTCCAAATTTGACATATGAACTTTAATAAACAAACATTTGTTTTTAACTATTAAATCCATTTACTATAATATACTCGATTTTATTTTTACCCACCTAATATACAAGAAAACCTAAATGTTTTCAATACAACCAAGTTAAAAGCACTTGTTTCATTCCAACATCTCACATTTTTCCTCCGTAAACTGTAATAGAAAAATCATTGCATAAAAACATAACCTTAAAATTAAATTATTTTTCTTTTTATTATTATAACAAATACCATCTAATATCACATCCAAAAACATGTAAAAAACTATTAGTTTTTCAAATACAACTAAAATATATAAATGCAAATAAGATATTGTATCTATTTTATTAGCATTGGCAAATTATAACACTGTTTAAAAATTTAAAATTTAATTTTGTTTTACAATACCCCTCCCAACTACAATTTTTCATAGTGTGGGAAAATGACATTTGAGGGAGTTGTGAATTATTATGGTTTTATGACTAGCTAACCCAATATTGTATGCCACCATCAAATCTTCAGTCCATTGATTAGGGCAAACCCAATATCTAATGCCTCCAATCTTCAATCCATTGATCATGGCAGATCCAATACTGAATGTCACCAACAAATCTTCATTCAAAAACTCATAGGCATCTATTCTCGTTGTCATTGGTAATATCTATTTATTGAAACAGTTGTTCTCCTCTAGATATATTCGAAAACTTGGTGAGTCATTTCCAGCTTTTACTTCATCTTTAAAAGCATGAGACTACCATTCTAGTACAAATTAGGCTTTTATTTATACTATAAAAACTATTCCACATTCTCGCTCTGAGACATGAAGCCATAGATAAATACCAAAGATTACTTTTGTACATTCCATTTGGAGCCCAATATAACATTTCAAACCATTTTTCTATGGAAACCAAATCCCAAAAACTGAAATTGCCATCACATTGTGATCCCATATGGGTTGAGGCCTCCTCTCTCTAATAAAATCCTCAAGCTTGTTGAATCCATTGCTAGCCTTTTCCCAGAACAGTGAAACTAGACCAGCCCCTACCTGAGGGATAAGTTGAGGGTGCCTTCCATTAAGATGTTGGCAGTGGAGGTTGCTACAGTGATCCCTTAGGAGAGTCCAACCTTTGGTGTAGAGAAAGCTAAGGAACCACATGTGATGATTTCCCTTTTGGTTGGGCTCCATTCCTCTTCTTTCGAAAAGGCCTTCATGTCATTCACAAGCTTTCCAAAGATGACATGGATGATTTTCTATCGATGGTAAGCACATGCTGATTAGATTTAAACAAGTGAATGTCTCCATCAAGAAATATATTGAAACGAGTGAACATTTCCATGAGGCTACCCTCTAAGATTCTCCCAACAAGCCATCCCTTGATATAGGTAATATATCTTTCTTTTCCTACTTGTTTTCTTAGTTGCATGCACTAAAGATAACATATTAATAGGGGACGAAAAATAAAGACAGTCACTCATTGTCTATCAAAATCAGCCAAGGTTCCATATCATTCATGAACCATAGCTTCCACATGGAAAATAGTTGGGACTATATCTCAAATAGGGTTAGTGAAAGGCAACAACATAGAAAGTTTTTTTTCCTCATTTCCTTCAACAAGCATGGTTTCTAGTGTAATGATAATTGGGTGAAAAGTTTAGTTCCCTAGAATGACATGTTTGTCATAGATTCAGAAATATCTTCTTTGAGGAAAATTAATAAAAAAGGATAAGCTTATTAGAATCTTATTATCCACCAAGATCTTCATCATTGTCTTGATACCGAGATCTTCGTTACTCCCTTAACAACTATGTTTCCTTCACGAGCCCTTATCATAGAGACAATACCTTATCACAATAGGATTACCAAAAATGAACTATTACATTATCAATGGTGCCTTACGTGCACTTGATATAACACCGAGACAAAAGTATTGTGGAGCAGCATCTATACTGTGAATATATCCCTTTCATAGATCCGAACTTATTAACTAAGATGTTAGCTCCCTATAATATCATTGATCCCCCCATTACTATTGTCATTGTAGCCCTTATTGTTATTATTTTTCCCCTATTGTCCCCATGTTATTATTATTCTGCCCCATAGAAACCCACTATTGTCATTGTTGTGCCCTTATGTTATTATTGTTATGTCGGTTTTGATTATATTGTGACCCCTTAGACTCCTATATATATAAAGGAGGTTTAGTCATTTGTATCATCCAAGAATAGTTCATTTGTTTGATGTAAAGGAGGTTGGACCCTCGAAGAGGCTAATTTTGAAGGCATTCATCTATATTTTCTTCTATTTTGTGAGCTGGTTGCATAACATTTGGTATCAAAGCTTTGGATTCTAGGGTTTCGCTGCTCCAAACAAGCCATCGTGGAATTTTCCCTATAAAATTTTTTATGCGACATTTCATATTATACAAAAAAAACCCATTCGATCAACAATCACGCTGAACCTCGAGTCAAAATTTCAAATCTTTTCTCACTATACTTTGGGAGATATGATCCAAGGAAATTAGGGTTTTTGCAGGATCTCGAATTATATCTCAAACATGTGATAGCGAAAAGCATCATAAATTTTGTTTTGATCATCCAATTGAAATTTCATTAGAAGTTTCAGAAAAAGGATGGATTGAATTTTTGAGTATATTAGTTTCAGGTACTAAGGTTAAAATAGTGACACTTGGCGCTTTGTACTAGTTCGCTCTACTGAACTAGTCTATAATCAAGTCACCATGGGAGATTTGGCATAACTCTTCATTGGAGAATCCAATATTGATCAGACTTGTGGGGTTAGAAATAGAACTGAGAGGGATACTGCTTGATGTGATTTCAGATCTTGGGGATATGCAATTATAGAGATACAACAGATTAAATATCGAGGTCTTACAAAGTGAAAAAAGGTGTGCAATTTTTTTTTTTTTGCATAAGATTGGTTTAAAAAATTAGTTTGAAGGAATCAAAAAGGGCATAGTGAAGCATTGTTAGCATTAGTTTATACCCCGAAGAAATAAAATGAAAACACCTAGTAAGAAACCTGGAAGCTCTACCATGACTCATGAAGAAGAGGAAGAAATGCAACACGATATGTCAAAATTACGAGATCAAGTGCAACAAAATTCACCCTCACAAAAAGCAACAAAAGCTAAGATGGATGGTTTAAGGAAAGGCATGGAAGATAAAATGGATAGTTTAAAGAAAGGCATGGAAGCTAAGATGAATGTCGTGGAAGCTAATATGGATGGTTTGGAAGCTAAGATGGAAGGAAAAATGGACGATATGAAGACATATTTGGCAAAGTTGCTACAAGAAATGTTTACGAACTGAGAAAAGGTAGTAAAGCAAACTCATGATGAGAACAAAATAAATGTTAATCATGATTTCATAGACTTTAATGTTGGATTGAAGACCCACCACGTTCCAAAGATTGATATGGGTAAGTTTGATGGAAAGGATCCTGGAACATGGATACTACAGATGGAGCAATTTTTCGATCTCCATAATGTGAAAAACACACAAAAGGTATGTATTGCAACTTTATATTT
>APFE031405778.1:0-12407 GCA_000404065.3 Pinus taeda | reverse complement strand
TTTTGGACCAGGTCTGGAAGGAGGGGTTGCCCTAGGCCATGAGTGCAGCATCACAAACCATAATAGTGATATTTGGAGCTATAACAGATGCCCCCTAATATATGAGGTCAGAAGGTAACTATAGTGTTTGTTCAACACTTCCTTGCATTATTATCTAGACTCAATCTATTGCAGGGATGTAATCAAAGATGTTGGATTCTACCCTATGCTTGCCTAGGGCCTTTAGGGTTATAATCGGGTTTTGGAATTGGTAGATTTCCCCATGACCCATTCCTATTAAAACCTATCGGTGTAACCCCCTCCCATGATGCATGTCATCTTCACTCTTCTTGACTTTCCTAAAAGCTTGATCACACCTATGCATTAGGGTTTTGTTGATAACTTCACCTCACCATGGTCCTCATCCTCCCAATTTCATTAGGGTTTGTAAAATGTTATCTTTCTTCTTGCATCTTTGTAACCCTAGATTTACATGATTAAGGATCCAACCTTTTCTTGCATTAATCCTCACCCTCCATATGCATGATTCACAAGTACTTCAAGGCACTTTTTGTATAAGTACATCATCACCATGGGAAACACATAACATTAACGTCACTTATAATTAGTGGCTCCATTAAATGTTTAAATTTAAAATCCATTCCAAATTGAAGCATGATTTTCTTAGCCCATGCAATTTATAGCATATTTGTTTGTATTATTTATGGTTATGTTGTAGCGCCTACAACTGCCCTCCAAAATTTTGTATGTGCTTCAATTTTGGAGTTTTCCTTCCTATCCACAAGAGCTTATCTTGCACTATTTTCAAGTATTATGTTATGAATGAGACTTATCACTTTCATGTATGCTTTTGTTTGCTTGTTTCTACACCTAATTGATCTTTCTAACTCACAAGTTGATCCCTTGACTTGGTCTCACAGCAGTTCTGCGCTTCCCTCCAGAAACTGCACAACCCTTGAGGGCAAGCAACCTTGATGATGGGAATTATGCATTTCTGACTGGCAGTCAGTCTTGAGCTTAGAAATTGCACAGTCATGGAATCCATCCTAGCACTGAGCCCAAGGACTGCGCAATCCCTCATTGAGCTCAGAAACTGCATAGTGCACTAAGCTAGAAAGTTGCCCAGTTCCCCAAAATTGTGAAGAATTTCCCGATAGTGTTTATGGTGAGTTTCCCCAAAAAAGAAAAAGATTAAAAAAAAGTATAAAAATAAAAAAGAATCCCTAAAAAATAGGGATCTATTTTTAGTATCCCATAGGAGATACTTTTGCTATTTATAGAAACTTCTACCAAGTGTCGCTTTTTCCTTTATTTTAGGCATGCATGTCATAAACCCTAATTCACTCAAATCTATTTAATTGATGCCTATAGAGATCATTTACACATTCGATCTTGGAGCTTTAGCGTTCCCAGGGAGATCAAGGAACCTTCGGTGGGGTCGACGTTGCTTTTCTGGGTGAGTTTCACTTTTGTCGTCTTTTGTTGCTTTTTTGTCGACTTTTGTTGTTTCTCTTGTGTGAGTGTTGTTTTACTTATTTATCTTCATAGTTGTTGGCGTTTCAATTTGTTTTAACTTGTAGAAGTGTTGTTCTAAGTATTTTTTTGCCTTTCACAAGTGTCACATCTATTTTCCTGTTTATTCACCGATGGTCATTGTTGCAGCGACTCTCCTCACATACTTGATTTTAATTCTATTCAATTAGTTGTTGCACTTGATCTACATGGATTTACTCATACTTATTCATTTTTTCACTCAAACTTGCATCATCACTAAATTCTGCTCATTTTTCACACTTCCACGGGGAAAATATGCACTTGCTTTGGCCAGATATTTCCTTGCCCAGCTGGGCGCAGAACAATCCTAAGTCTCAAACCACAAGCTTGGCTTATGGAATTATGTAGTGCGCATTACATGCTAGCCCAACTAGGCACTACACAACTCTAGGGCTCAGCATGTCACCTTGGCACTGAGACTATGCAATGTGCAGTCTCTCCTAGTCTCTGCTTGGGATGGGGTTATGCATTGCGTAGTCCCAAGCCTCAAGCTTCATCCTTGGTTGTTGGGAATACACAGTGCACAATCCCCACAGTCAACCAGTATCCCTTGTTGATAAAAAATGTGCAATCCTTCTCTCCAGTTGCGCGTTTTTCTACTTGATCATGCTTTGAAGGTAGATTTGATGAAGCTAATGTTTGCTTTCCATGAGTGTATTTTTTATCCCATAGGTACCACACTTGTGAGGCACTTCTCTCCAACATTCATTGTTACCATGGCACCAAATAGAGTTGCTTCAAAAGAGACCACTGAAAGCAATATTGGGGAAGCAGTTGAGCAAACATCAGTAGACTTTCCAATGTATGCAAACACTCACTTCTTTATAGAAAAGGGGTCAACATTCGCATGGCAACAAGTTAATGAAACTCTTTTAGCAAAGAGCCTTGAGGCAGATCTAGAGTATTCACAGGTTTATCTCAGTATCAGGTAGTTAGAACTACACAAGGTTGCGTGTAGGTATCTTACATTCCCATGTGCAGATATCATTAGCTGGATTATCTCACACATTGATGAGAATACCATGACATTGAGCAGTGCTAGCGGACAGAAGCTTGCCACCTTTTGGGTAGAAGAGTATCAGTGCATGTGTTACACAGTAATTTGTCACCGTTTGTCACCGTCCCTGTTACCCCTCTCCCGCATCGTGGAGGACCCATTCTAGGACTTGTGAGAAGTGACAAGACTTGAAACCACTTGCCTTATTTACCTCTAAATATGAGCTTCATATGCCCTTAAGACATCTCCTGCTCATTGCCCCTAAAAATAGCCCTTTTTGCATTAGCGCGGGTGCCCTGTGTTATGCCCGCGCCAATTGGGAAAATCCTAAGGAAAGGGCGCGCCATTGGCGCTCTGTCTCAGAGTCGCAATCGCGCCAACCATGTTGGGAAAATTTTTCAACCACTCAAACTTCCGAAGGTTCTTTCCACCTCATTCACCAAACTGATTCCAAGTTGAGTGAGGATGGTTTGGCTTCGAATCTCCTTGGATGGAAAGTTGTTTGCCACCATTCCATGGAAGTTTCCAAGTGATGAAGCCAAATCCATGTTTGTGGGGGATTGACCTTATCTCTTCCTTCTCTTCTATAAAACCTTGTTCTCTTGGCTTGAGCAAGCCAGTTCTGGTTCTAATAGCTTTGACTCTTGTGGCAATACTTGTGTTGAAAGGAAGACATCAAAAGGTTGGAGTTGCAAGAAGCCTTCTTTGTATCCATAAGGCTTTCCCTAAGTAAGGAGACTTTGTCACTAAAGAGAGAGAGCTTTTCCCTCACCCCTTCAAGCTTTTGCAAGACTTTTGTAGTTGAGCACCTAGCCAAAGGAGGACTTGACGTCAGGATGCTGGTTGTATTCTCCTTTGTTGAATATTAATAAATAGATGACTATCATTATGGTTCCATTCTCATTGTACTTGTAATGGTTGATGTTGAATTATATCTTTCCTGACTGATGTATAATTGCATATATTAGATTTCACGCTTCTGTTTGTGGTTGTTCTCTTTGAGTGCAGGTGTCCATTCACGTGGATAGTGGAGGATCGTGACTAGCCAAGGAAAAGGAACGCGAGCGCCATCTCTTCTACGAACTAAAGTGTTGGATCCCAAGTAGGTCTCCATCACCTACTCTTTATTTGCAATTAGGAACTTGCGTGATAGCATTGATTGATTGTTGCTAGACCCGTTCTAGGCTAGTAGGGATCGCCTCTATCCGTAGAGGGGATTTACCTCTCCAACAGCATGTATCACTTTCCCAAGCCTGTGAAGCTTATGGACTCATTCTTCTATGCCACCAACAATTATTTGCACATAATAGACATTGTCAAAGGTTGGGTGGAAAAGCTATCAAAGGTGGGTAGTCTTATGGAACTGGGTTATGAACGAGGGGAATTCATTCAACTGGTCAGATCTGTTGGCTTGATAGTTGAGAGCCCATGTAGCACAGGCCTAGAGTCCTCCCGAAGGTGAGAAATAAAGGTTTTATATTTCTGCATATTTATTGGATGCAATCCATGCATAGAATTAGTTTCCTAGCATGAACTGGAGAATCTTCCATGCATATCTATTTCAAGTTGCTTTCATATTGTAGTCATCGAGGAGTAATGGAACAACTAATTGACATCATCCCACTTTACAAGCTCATCTTTGAAGAATATCCACCTTGGATGTCACGAGGAGTAATGGAGGTGATAGTAGACATCGTAGATTGGTATGTCTCACCAGGTGGAACCTTCCTTAGAGTGTTCAACGAAGAGAAGCCTTTGCATGTTTTACCAATGTATGTCGCGGACAAGCTTGTCATGCAAGAAGTTTCATATGATCTTGCCACAGGGTTGTCAACAACTTTGCATAGGAAGAAGCAAGCACCATGGCCCACTATTTCTTTGCAAACTGGATTATACGAGATAAAGAACTTGAAATTCGTGGATATCGAGGGAAAGGAGATAGTCAATTTTTCATTCGTACGTGGGAATTTAATCTATATGATCCTTGTGGTATTTGTGGATATCATTGTGCAAGAATTTACTTTCAATGAATCAACAGGGAATTTCATTGGCTAGAGGAGGATCCATGGAGGAATTGCTACAATGCCTCTAGACTCCATGATTTGGCAAGTTTAGCAGGGACTTCACAGGATACTCCATAGATGGTAGCAATTCCAGAAGAAACAACAACAGAAGGTAAAAATCCCATGCAAGACAAGGGAAAGAGGAATATTTTCGACAATCTGGAGGGGGAACAAAGTTTCAAAATGAAATCAGATCCTATTATAATGAAATCAAATTTAGAAACAAAAAAAAAGAGGAAGCAGAGGATACGAAGAGAAGAGGGGAGGAAGAGAGAAAAATAGAGGTTGCAAGAAGCAGAACTGAGGTTGCAGGAGGCAGAATAGAAGATTAAGGAAGAACATGAGTTGAGGAGGAGAGAACAAGAAGAGAAACATAAGTAGGAAGAATAATAAATGCAAGGCGTAATTGTAGAAGAAACAACACCAATACAGGTTGAAGAGCAGGAACATAATGAGCCAGCAACTGAGGAGGAAGGTGAACATATGCAGGATCAAGAGCTTTCTCAGTAGATTGAGCACTTTATTGAAGTAATAGACATGGAGATGGAACATGAGCCGCAAAATAAAGATGTCGATCTAATGTCGAACACACCAAAGGTCACCATTCAGTCTCCACCACCTCCAGCAACAGAGCCAACCTCGATAGAGGAAGGGGATGTTGTTCCCCTTGACGATGATCTAGTAATGGATGTGTACAATATGTCATTTGCTGAGTTCCAAAAGATGATTATACAAGCACGAAAAAAGAATTTTCTAGATGATCACTCATCACTTGAATTTGTTAGAGAAAGGGTGATAGTGGAGGACACCAAGAAGCATCCAAATTCCATTATCGAAGCAAAATTGGCCTTTTCGGGAGCAACAATATCAAGCATTCAGTATTTGATGCCCAAGAATGAGCAATTGGCATAGAACTTGCCGGTTGTCAGGTAAGAGGCAGAACAACTCTGTGCAGCAGCATTGAGTGCAATTTCCACACAGGGTTACTTGGAGGAGATGATAGGAGTAATACTTGCTGAAGTATCAACACTTGGAGAAACCATGCGGAAGCTCTGTGATGGGTTTGTGATCGTACATAAAGTAGTCATCTGTTTGCATGGCCTACTACAGCAGAACAAAGTTTTTGTTAAAAATATCAAAAATATACAAGTTGCCATCACCTATGTGCAAGAATGGGCAATGTGATAGAAAGGGGCATTGCTTGACTTAGTGAAGAAAATGAAGCCACGTGAAGAGTTGGAGAAAGTGAGAGTTCACATATTAATGCAAAACAACAAACATCCCACCTCATTTATTAGTAGCATTCAGGCCTCATATGCATGGTTTTCAGTAGTTTGGATGTATTAGTGAAAACAAACAACATCCCATCAATCTGTTTGCTCACCAAATCCAAACCCAGGAACCAAGTTCGACAAGAGATCGAAGAGAACTTGTAGTAGTTGAGACAAATTTGCACCAAGGAACATTTGGAGCTAAACAGATAGAACGTGCAGAACTACATTGGTGGTCCTGCTCAAATTAGAAAAATGTTGCTCATGCTTCAGAATGAACTTGAAACTAGTTCCAAGACATTGTACGTGGTTGCCATGGAGGCTAGATTTTGCTTCTAGCCATACACCATCATGCAGTTTGGTTATGTCACCACACAGTATCGAGCTTGACACTAATATGTTACCAAGAAGCATCAAATGGAAGTTGTTGAGCTAGATTTTTCCCAAACTCAGGCATCATAATGTTGTGTCTTGTTAGGTTGTGAAGTTGTCTCTGCCATATTTTGTCTTATAATGGTACAAGTGTAAAATGTAATATTATTTGTAATTATGTTGTAAATGAAATTCCAAGTGTCAATGTTGGAGTATGAAGAGTCATGATGTAATGTAGTGAGTCCTTTTTTAAAGAATTTGAAGAGTCATGGGGTAGTCCAAACGTCACAAAGGAGAGTTGAAGAGTCACCTGCTCTTATTATAAATAGAACCTCATAACTCATGCAACAGGCTTTTGGGAGCCAATATTTTGGCTAGGCTTACACTTAGAAGGAGCTTGGGACTATCCGTAGCACAAAGTGAGTATACTCCTTTGGAGGAGTAGGTGTTCTTGGCTTTAATGCTCCACTATTGGGCCTAGTGGTCGTCAATGGTGTATGTATCAATGGAACTTTCATTTATAATAAAAATCAGATCCAACACACTTTCATGCATATGTTGTGAATATAGTAGGGCTATTCTTGTTGCATTTTGAATGTATGTTATTTTACTTACACTTATGCTTATGAATTATTTCGTTTGCATTGTATGAATCTTGTTGAATGTGTGTTGTTATATTAATTCATCGCGTTAACTTGTGGACTATTCCGCATCTTAGATTGTGATGTAATTACACTCGTGTGTTCCTTTCAAGCTGCGTACTATTACAGGCTTCCAAGGGGCACACTTCCTTTCCCCTTTGTGTGTTGGAACCTTCATGCATGGTACTTGACTTTCTACAGGATCACTCACTTGCTCTCACCCAAATTTATCATACTTCACTCTGCGCGTTTTCAAAGTCAAGGCATAACATTACCACCCACCATTGGGACTCTTATTCCAAACGTCGTGAGGTCTATTGGGGACTTCATATTGGGGCGATCCCCTGAAAGTTGGCGGGTGTAGCACTATCAACAATTTCATGCTCATTAAGTAAATTATTTTATTATTATTATTTGTTTGCTTTCATGGTCTCACATGAAAAGTATCACTTTGGTAAATTAATTTGTTTTGTTTCACTTTCTTTTCAGTAACATAAGTAAAGGTGGCTTGGTTACACATCAAACGAGGCAACACTTTCATTAAATAAAACTTTGACATGACACCACTCAAACATTGGAAGAATGGAGGGCTTGGAATTATTGTAAACACAACATACAAAGTAGTAAAGGAAATGAATGCATACATTAATTAAAGAAAGAATTGAAAACTTTCAGATATGGTATGATGCGATGACGAAAGGGGAAGAGCCTGTTGACAATTGATATCAATTTTAGCTCATTATAGAAGGTGTTTGGGACCACAAATAATTATTTTGAATAAAGCAAGTGTTCTTTTAATGTAACAAGGTATCGAACACAATGTCTTACAAAATTCCAAAATACAAAACCAATACACACTCTTAAATTATCCATAAGGCACAAGTCGCACAAAGGAGGTAAGACCATTCGAATAGGGCAACAAATACCTGGAAAAGGAACACTTAAGATACACATGGTAAGGAGAAATACTTTCAAGACATTTTATCATAGGAAAATTTTCTAAACCTTGTTAAATGTGAAATACATGCCATGGTCTCTATTCAGCTTTACACTAGGGTTGAATTTAACAATAATTATGATGGTGGTGCTAGTCACATGAAGCTTGTTCCGAGAAGAAATCCAAGATAGTTGGCACATGTTAATTAGACATACTAGGATTCATGCAATGGGCATGCCAAATCAAAACAATGTTTTTTAAATCCCTCAACCCAAAGGAATGAAGTCTATTTACTAATGTGTTGCTACTTCAAAAGAAAAGAAACCATTCAAACATTGTTGCACCTTTTAAAATAACTCTGAGACATTCGAGATGCAATATCGTAACAATCAATGATATTTTATGCATTGAACCATTCAAAGAGGGCATTGATGTTTTCTAGGGAAAAACACATCAAAAGGAAGTGCCCCAATGAATGTCCTAATGGTATGTGCAAACAAAGTCATTGCATAGAATAAAAGGGGAACAATGGTGCACTTGGGAAAAAAGGTTATTTGCTCAAGTCCACTAAAAATCCAAAGAGCCATCCCCATATGGCGTTTAAAAGCCATGCATCATGCCAACACATGGCATCATGGATATTCCACGTATAAAACATGTTAGGGTTATCCAAGAGTACATGCATATTAAGCATTCTCGTTACAATGGAAAGAGTTTGTCCTTGGAAAGCAAGGCGACTGCAGTTCATATGGAGAAGTTGATCACACCAATTGAAGGGGGATGGGAGTTACAGTGAGAAATTTCTTGATCAATAGTTTCTCAGGAGATATTTTCAATCCCGCAATGAAATGCATATCGTTGTGTCACTGACATATTGTCTGTTTCTGGGAGTTGTCACATAGCCTCCAAATTTCTCTATTTTGACTTAGTTTTTTACAAGAGGAAGCTCATGTAGGGTAACCCACTACCAATACTCTCACGTTACATCAAATCACAGTATGTAGTGTAGGCCAAAACTTCAGTTGGTTGGAAGTTGCAAGTCGCCAAGGGAACTATCGTACTAAAATGTGACCTTCCTTATTGACCAAAGTGCAACCATCCCTATGTGATTAAGACCACCTACAAGTTGCAAAATCGCAATGGAGAACCTCATTGATGTGACCTACAGGTGCAACTTGCCTACCATGCGACTTTGTGACTTCTCCGAGTTTGACCTTCTTCAAATCGCATTTCCCAAATGCAACATTTGTCCCTGCCACATCTCCCTAGGGTGTACGATCATATTTTTGTGTTCCATCCATGCACCAAAGGCACGATAATGTATTTATATATATGTGGGTGCCCACATAATGCATTAGTTGCATGCTTCATCGTTGTGAACAAAACACATGCTTGAAACATTAAAACCACATGACAATACATGGGATATAGAAATTTCAAGATATAGTGTTTGATAGTAGTGCATCCATCATTGTTACAGTAGTCATGAAACTGCCAAAAAACATGGCACCTAGGTATGCGTGTGGTTAACACTAAGCATTGTAAAAGAAACCATGACTAAAAGGATTTCCGAACGATATACACACATTGTATATTGTGGTTTGTTCCATCATGTCTAACTGTTGCATGGGTCTTCAAAGAACTTGCTCCATTGCTTGTGAAAGACTCCATTAGCTAATTATTTCACTGACACTCTTAGAAGAGAATGGTTTTAAGAATATTATACTCTTTGTGTCATTCTACACAGTTTCTTGCCTTCTGCTATATTTTCATTTCTCATGATGTGAAACACAGTTGACACCATGGTGGATGAATAGAAAATATCATGATTTAGATGAGAAATGTTGTCATTTCTTTGCATCCTAAGTGATCCTGGAGGATAAGCTCACACAATTTCACCTCCCAATGGCGACTTAAGCTAAGTCACACCTTCTAAATACAACTTACATAATCTTAATGCCACTGGGTCAAAAAATTGCAAATGGTAACCCTGGAGAGAAATGGGAAATACGATCAATCTGCAAGTTGTGATTACGTGGCATCTAGAAAGTCACGTCTCCCAAGGTCCCAAAGTCGCATAGAAAAGCCATAGGTAAGTCACCATGGGGTGCGACTTGCACTAAAACACAACCATGAGACCCCCTCCAAATGATGAAATGCGACCTTGTTATGTGGCTTTTCACCTCCTATGATTTACATTTGTAGAGTTTCCAAGAGATAAATGGGGAGAAACATAAATAAAAGATTTGTTTATGATTCCTGCTTGTTTAACTAGGTTACTTGTGAAGCAACATGAAGTAGGCCTTAATACTTTAAAGAACTTTATGAACACATAATTCTTATTTGATACCTTTTGATGGGATAGTTGGCAATGATTTTGTAAGCATACCCATATTTCCCACATTAACCACCCACAGTGATATTTGTGGGTTAAGTGCTTGTGCATCTTTCTGTATGGATGATATAGAAGTTGCAGAGGAAAATAAACTAAAAAGGGAGTGGTGTATATCCACATTAAAGAATTCTATCTTACTTGCTTATTTGTCATTTGAGGGTTTTGCGACTATGGAACATCTGAGTGTTGTTAGTGATGAAAAACACAACAAAAGGCGTAAATATGTGGGCAACTATTAGAATGATGATAGTGGATCTCCACATCCTGCAGGGAATATCATGGCAATTTTTTGTGTGATTATGTTTAGCAACGATTTTTGGAGAATAAAAGACATTTAAAGATAGGGCCAGTGATGAAACCCAATACTTTGAGTGGAAAATGTTTTACAACAATAGAGCATGGATGGATGCAAGTAAGGCATAATAGAAGATAGTTCAATAGTTCATGCAAGTTTGCATGGTTTCACAATAGCATTGGCAACAAGAACCCTAGGGTTTCTTGGAACCTATTTCAGTATCCTCACAACCTATCTTCTATCAATATGTAAATATTTCTCATCACAATACCAACAACTATGCTGAGATTCGTTTGTGCATGTAACACTCGTCAAACAAGAGAAAGCAGTGAGGAAGCTCAAGATTCATGAGGGTAGGTAAACAGTCGCCTCAACTCTATAAATGTTTCCTCCTACCTCATTGAAAAGGACTTCAACACTTGAGATTGGACTAGTAGTAGATAGTTGATCTATGCTTGAGAGCTAGATGCACTTAGCTCTTAGTAGCTAGTAGAGTGAGTTGTAGTGAGGCTAGGGTTTTGCATTGGACAATGGTATGAGCAACTCATGTTCCATTATTGGGGTTTGAAAAGAGCAAGATTTGTACTTGAATTTGCAGCAGCATTAATAAGAGGTTTTCATGTTTGGAACTGATTACCATGCCTACTCATGGTGGCTATATTGGTTATCTGATATTTTCACTGTATTTGTATGTGCGATTTTATACACACAATATGTTATGAACCATGTTGTCACTCACTGCATTGTGGGTTTCAATTGGTCATGGTTGCCCAGGAGCAGTGAAGTTTGGATCCACTTTCCTAGGCCACAAAAGATCTCAGAGCTTGATCAGGCCCCTCCAGTGCCTAGTGCTCAGAAAGAGCTTTCTAATGGTATATAAAAGTCCAAAAACGGACTCCTGGATCACAAGTTAGAGCATGTTGAAGATTGCCTTGGAAAGTCTCGAAAACCTAGAAAATGGCTAAGTATGAGGGAAAATCAGTTGTCACAGTAGTATCGCAGTCACAGAAAAATCCAAAACTTGCGGGGGCCGACCTTGCGATATAATGTGAAATCATTGGGGGAGGGTCAAAAAGGGTCGAAAAGGGTTAACAAAGGAAAGCATGAAAAAACCAAGGCGGGTGACCCCCTCTCTCTTTCCTCCACATGGCGTAATCCCACACTCCCACAATCTTGCATCCCACATCCCAGTGACCCTACAGTCTGCAGCTTAGCATATCGGCAGATCAGCGAGTTCTAAACTTAAAAGACCTTGCAGGGGTTGATTTTGCGGTATAATGTAACATCACCGGGGGAGGCAGAAAAATGTTAACAAAGGGAACACAAAGAAAAACAAGAGCGAGCAACCCCCTTCTCTCTCCTCCACGTGGCGCAATCCTGCACACCCACCATCCCGCATCCCGCAATATCGACAAATCGGTGGGGTATTTATTCCAAGACCATGTGGGGGCCGATTCTGCGGTATAGTGTAAAAGTTCAAGGAAAGGACAAGATTCATTAACAAAGGAAATTCTTGTCAAACCAAGGTGGACGACTCCCTTTCTCTCTCCTCCACGTGGTAGTATGGAGGGTGATGTGGCCGTACGGGAGACACATGTCACTCAGTTTCAATATTTTTAGGGGTAAAATGTGGTCATTCCAGGGTGCGATGTGTCACTAATCATAGGGCAACACGTGGCAGTGATGACATCACCCTGCAGATCGGCGATCACAACTGTTAAGGGGAAAATCTAAAGGTAAAAGGCCATCAAGCACCGGGATTCAAGATTCCATGTAACAAAGGGAAAATCCCCCCCCCCGGATGTGATAAGTTATTACGACATGATCTATAAGGATCTCACGTCCAGACTATCAGCCCGCAATAACGAAAAAGATAAAGGGT